>ML390176.1:0-45736 GCA_005239525.1 Nicotiana knightiana | reverse complement strand
CCCCCAATACTATGGAATTTCTGCACATACAGCCCCTATGCATCATATCTATCACTAAATATTTTAAAACATAATCATTAAAAGATAAGTACAATTATAAGAACAAAGTTTTTCTCATTTTTTATTTTAGTTTGTTTATTTATTCTCACTTTAAATTATCTTAAATTTTTTTATTTACTATATAAGAGGTTAATTTTTTAAAGAAAAATAGGGATACAAATATTATATTTAAGAAATTAAAAAAAAAATTGAAAAAATTCTAGTCATCTCATTAAGTAATTTGTGTTCATTCCGAATTTAACAAAAGATACATATTTTAACAAAAAATATTTCCTTTTTAATCAAACGTGTGAATAAAAATTTCAACAAGAATACATATATTCTTTTTAAAATTTCATAAAAAATAAACACATAAAACCTTTATATTATAGAGATTTTATTTATCTTGTAATAGTTATATAAATTATTTTGGAAACTTTCCAAAAAAACTTGCAGCCGCTAGCCTTCAGCCTTTTGGTGAGGTAACCTGCTCACTGTGCAATAGCTCACAAATCACGGGAGATTTAAACCGTATTAGGCAAGCTCGGTATGACGAGTTCTGACTAAGGAGATTGCTGGTAAGGGTAATCGATCCTTGGATAATAATTACTCCCCCTGTTTCAATTTAGATAACACATTTTCCTTATTAATATGTTCTAAAGATAATGACACATTTCGACAATTGAAAACAATCCAGCTTTAAACTCTTCATTTTATCCATTTTACCTTAATGAAAAATTTTATAACCGCAAAAATGTCATGGTCCCACAAACCTTTTACCCCTTAAACTTTTAAGACCACAAGTTGTAAAATTCTTCTTTTTTTTCCTTTAACTTTGTGCCGAGTCAAACTAACCCATCTAAAATTGAAATGGGTAGAGTATATTTAATATAGGATATACCTCATACGTAGGGGTGTACATAGGTCGGGTTAGTTCGAATTTTTCAATTATCAAACCTAAGTAATTGTGTCGGGTTTGAAATTTATAAACCAAATCAAACCAACAAAGTCAAGTTTTTTAATCTCTGTTCTCTCGGGGTTTTCGGTTTTTTTCGGGTTTCCGGATTCTTTTTCCGGGTAAAGCCTTCATAGCATAAAATATGTAACTTGTGCTCTAAATATTTCTTAAGTCCTAGTAAGATACAACTATATAATTTTATTTTCCAAGAAACTAACACAATAATATGAGATAAGTCATAGTATTATACTAAAATATTCAATAACAAAGATAATAAAATTACATAAAGCAAATACTGCTAATTAATAAGCCATAATGAAAATTAAAGTAAATCTAAAAATACTTATATAGGTCATGGTGTGGTATATTCCAATGTACACTTGGATAGTACCAGCTCATACAGGGAGCCAGGCAGAAGGGAAGCAACTGAACTAATTTGGGCACTGAAGAAAGACATCATCAACACAAAGCACAAAAAATTCATAGACGGAAGCCTTTGGATTAAAATGGAAATTGATTGTTACTCTAACATAGTTTTCTGTTTTGCAAGTAACATTATGATAATCGTCACCCTCCTTTGGCCCAACCTCTTAGTGGTGGTATTAGTACTATGTACTCATTCCACTGGAGGGCAAGTTGGAGAAGGCACGAATATGATAACACACTTTGCAAGAGCTGGACAAAGTTCAATGTTCAGATTTCCACAGTTGAGAATGCATTTTTTAACTGAAACTATGGAGAATATACAAGATGGTAATACAACTACATCAGCAGTGACAGGAAGTAGGACATATAAGGAACACATGAAGACAGGAAAATCACAGTTTCAAGCTTTGATTATAATTAAAAGTTGGACGACAAAATCCAATATCATCATAGAGTTCTGGAGATGGCAAGTGTGCACAACAGGGAACATTATTGTAGGTATGCCCTTTTTTTGGCTCAACTCCTTGATGGTGGTATTAGTACTATGTACTCATTCCATTGGGAGGCAAGCTGGGGAAGGCATAGGCATGATAATGAATGGCTCAAAAATTGGACAAAGACACAAAGGTCCAGTAAAGCATTGTTGAGGCATCATTGTTCAACGAAAAATATTGTCACGACCCCATTTCGGAGTCGTGATGGCGCATGTCGTGGAAACAAGCTCCCTTTTTAACTAAGCTAAATTCAAATTTCAGTAAAGATACGATTTTTAAACGAATTTATTAAAAATACTAAGAATTTGAAGTTTAAAACAATATTTGAAGAACTAAATTTAAAACTTCCAACCTCGGATCCGGTGTCACTCAGTCATGAGCTACTATAACATAAGCAAAGAAAAGGATAAATGGACAACATTGTCTCAAAAATAAAGAACAACAGCTAGAATAAGAAAGAGAAGACGAGGTCGCGATCGCCAGCTGCTACCTTGACAACTCCAATAGAAACGCTGACCGCTGCTCAATAACCACTATCGGGTCCCGATGTACATGGATCTACACACAAGGTGTAGGGGGTAAAGTGAGTACACCAACTCAGAAGTAACGAACCCAAACTATGGGCTAAGAAGTAGTGACAGACAAAACCTCAAATTTTACAATAAGTAATATACAGAATTTAGACATGCTAACAGTTTATCAGGATGAGTAAATATGCCAAGTATGTCAGTATACTCTACCTGACATCATGAAATATATGTATGAAACCAGTATGGATATGCACATAGTGCTCACAGCTCTCCCACAGAAGTCCGTTCAGTACTATATATGGCTCTCTGGCCCAAGGAAGTTCCATCCCGGAATATGCATAAACACCGGTGACCGTAGTCAATATGTACTGAGGAAAAAGGCCAGTCCTGCCCCCACGGAGAAGATCCATCTCCGGAATACTCGAACAATTTCCATATCCAGGGAAGATCCATCCCTCTCATAACATCAGCTTCAGACAAGATCCATGCCCAAGGAAGATCCATCCCTCACATAGTATCAACTTAGGACAAGATCCATCCCTCACATAACATCAACTTCGGACAAGATCCATGCCCAGGGAGGATCCATCCCTCAATATCACTGCGCTCACTGGGGTGTAAAGACTCCGGAGGGGCCCTAGTGGCCCAAGCGCCATATCAAGCCAACGAAGGCATGGTTTAAATATCACTGCAGTGTGCAGTCCATTCTCATAACTGCCTCAATAACAGGCTCTCAGCCTCACTCTGTCATTACTCTTCAGTCTCATTCACATGGATCACAATTGCCTTCATCATCCCGAAAAATGATAAATATGCATGTAATTAACAATACTTAGACTGAGATATGAAGTGATATGCTATAACATGACTGAGTATATGACATCAAATAATCACAAAATGAGACAACAATATACGACCACCTGGGACTCAGCATTTCCAGCGTGAAGCCTAGCATTTATACTTAACATGATTTCTAACATGTTCACAATTACCACATTAATAGGAGCACAGATATCATCATAGAATAACCACTAAGCAGTGCCATGGGATAAGCCAGACCACAAATACTCGGTGCACGCCCTCACGCCCGTCACTTGGCGTGTGTGTCACCTCAACAATTAGTCATAAATCATTTAGCTCGAGGTTTCGAACCCTCAGAACCAAGTTTGAAAACGTTACTTACCTCAAAACGGCCCCTCAAATCGACCCTTAAAGGTATCATAATCTCAAGCCCAAAAATCTAATTTTTCTACTGCTTTTCCATGAATTTACACTGGTTTTATGTTCTATAATCATACATGATCGAGCTTTAATAATCAAAACACTTACCTCTATGAAGAACAAGGATTTTCCTCTCCAAATTCGTCCCCAAAGCTCTTTCCCGTACAATAATGGTGTAAAATAAGGTTTAAGTCGCGGGAGGGTTTTAATTTATACCTTCTGCCCTGGTGTTCCGCACCTGCGGCTCCTAACTTGCACCTACGGGACCGCACCTGCGGTCAAAACAACCACACCTGCGACTTTTCATTAAACGTCCCAACTCCGCACCTGCGATCGACTTCCCGCACCTGCGGCCTCGCAGGTGCGGCAACTTACTCGCACCTACGAAAACTTCTCACCCAACCAATCTTCCACACCTGCGGTGCCCTCCTCGCTCCTGCGGGCCCGCACCTGCGGTCAAACTTCCGCAGGTTCGAAAATCACTGTGGGAAAACTTCAGCAGTTGTTTGCTGCATTTGTTTTTCAACTCCGAATTTCCATTAACCATCCGAAATCAATCCCGAGCCCCTCGGGACCCCAACCAAAGTTACCAACACATTATAATTGATTATTCAAACTTAGTTTCACTCTCAAAACACCAAAACTAACATCAATACACCAAATTTACATTGGATTCAAGCCTACGAACTTTGAAATTTCTAAAATCCTCCAACGATGCCGAAACTACCCAAAACAATTTCGATTGACCTGAAATTTTGCAGACATATCAAAAATGACATTAAGAACCTGTTCCAACTTCCGGAATTCCATTCCGAATCTGATAGCCTATTTTCCACTGCCGACCGGAAATCACCAAAAACTAACTTTCGCCAATTCAAGCCTAATTCTACACCGGTCCTCACAAAAATATTCCGAACATACTGCTAAGTCCCAAATCACCTACCGAAGCTATCCAAGCCATAAAATCCACATTCCGAGGTCATTTCCCAATAAGTCAACTCTCAGTTGACTTTTCCAACTCGAAGGTTATTTTTAAAGACTAAGCGACTAAACTCTCACTACAACCATTCCGATTTCAAGCCTACCAACATTAACACATCAATAACAGTATAACCAACCTATGACAAATCAAGAATAGTAATTATAATGCAGGTTCTATGTAACGACGGACCGGGTCGTTACATTCCCCCACTTAAACATACGTTCGTCCTCGAACGTGCCTAGAGTTGTTCCAAACACCACCAAAATGCCGTGTAGCCTACCGTGCACATATTCGGGGGGTGATCCCATGTCACTCTACCCATATGAGTCTAATAGCACAACACAGTTGAAATTCAAAATCCAGTCTTGACCCATAAACTTTAGAAATACATTTTCACTTCTAAATCAATTTACAAGATCAAAATCCCACAACTATAAACTGAATAAGTCTGCACATGCTGGATCAAACCATATACGCACTGCAGATGAAATCACATAATACACCACGTGACTCAAACATCCATAACGATAACTCCTAATCACCATAGTTGCTCAGAGAAACCCAATACCGGTACATAACCTCTTATCAAGAAATGCCTCGCTCTAACACTTTCATATACTGCCGATGATGACAGAAACACGCAGAAACTAACGACCATTCGTCCGATCAGTCAGACATGAAGCTCCCCCTTCCCAAAAGGGAATTATATCAAATTTCTAAGCCGACTCCCGATATTTGTCCTTGCAACTATGTTGTAGACAATTCTGACAATATTCATTCTAGGTCCAATGACCTCTTCTGACATGACACATCAATACAATTCGAAGCCATAACCTGTGCAACTCGGGCACTCAACAACAACATCCCAACGTAATAAAATTATATAAAAGACTCACACGAGAGGACTATCCTGCCATTAACAATTACGTACCCAACTAGCCAAGAACTTACATTTGATCCCATCTAGAAGAAAAATCACTATACCTATCATGCTCCTTACGCTAGTAGAAAATACATATCTCTAACCGTGGTAGGAGCCATCAGGAACCATTTGAATCCCATTTGCACAACACCAACCGTTAGAACTGAATCCTCCTAACTTAACCACGCTATGCAGGTCACCAATACCCAAGAGCATTGCTAGGAACAAATATAGAACTCATTGCCTCATAAGCACCCAGAGAACTAATCACATCCCTTACCATGCCGATCCGACCTACTATAAAGCTGTCCTATTTATCCAAGTTCCTTCTGACTTACCCTCGAATTGATAATTCTCCTTGTCATAATACTGCAATTCTCAACCTAGATTCACCATACGAGACCTAAGAATAAGACCATACAGTCTAAAGCTCATAAGTCGCTGAATACTCTCCCAAATATCCCCAAACTAAAACCAATACATCATATAACCGAGCAACCAACTAATCATTAGCAGACTCCCCCACTTGGCTCAAAGCCATAGATCAAAACAACAATAACCCACAATGCCCATACGCTATCACTGCCACAATACCGAAGTGGGATTCAACTAACTCCTTCATAAGCTCATACATAACTCAAACCATTAAACATCCCAAATCATCTCCAACCAATCCTTTTTTTCACAATCAAGCAATATAAACACATCTCACCCTCAAATCACACTCACCACATAGTCATCTAGTCACCAGGTCTCATCAATAAGGACACCAACGGACATATAAGTCCCCAATTACATGTGCTCACACAAACGAAATTTCGGCATCCAAGCCACAGACAAAAATCCGGCCTCAAGTCCTCCAGACTGGCCCCAAACATGCTAGAATCACATCCCATTCATGGAAGTCACAAGCCATCAGTGCACGATTGATACCGAGCGCTCAAATGCCGGTTGAATACATGAAAGGAGTTCAAAGAATTACGCTTCAGGTTGAATCAATGGATTCGCATGACAAGAGTTCGAGAATGTGAGATTTTTCCTAAAAGTTCTGTAGCCTCTCGAAGATAAGTACAGACGTCTCTGTACCGATCCGCAAGACTCTACTAAACCTGCTCATGACTAGAGAGACCTATTTAACCTAGCGCTCTGATACCATCTTGTCACAAACCAATTTCGGAGTCGTGACGGCGCCTGTCGTGGAACCAGGCAAGCCTCCCTTTTTAACTAATCTAAATTCAAATTCCAGTAAAGATATGATTTTTAAATGAATATATTAAAAATACTAAGAATCTGAAGTTTAAAACAATATTTGAAGAACTAAATTTAAAACCTCCAACCCCGAATCTGGTGTCACTCAGTCATGAGCTACTATAACATAAGCAAAGAAAAGGAGAAATGGACAACATTGTCTCAAAAATAAAGAACAACAGCTAGAATAAGAAAGAGAAGACGAGGTCGTGATCGCCAGCTGCTACCTCGACAACACCAATAGAAACGCTGACCGCTGCTCAATAACTACTATCGGGTCCCGGTGTACATGGATCTGCACACAAGGTGCAGGGGGTAACGTGAGTACACCAATTCAGAAGTAACGAACACAAACTATGGGCTGAGAAGTAGTGACGGACAAAACCTCAAATTTTACAATAAGTAATATACAGAATTTAGACATGCTAACAGTTTATCAGGATGAGTAAATATGCGAAGTATGTCAGTATACTCTACCTGCCATCATGAAATATATGTATGAAACCAGTATAGATATGCACATAGTGCTCACAGCTCTCCCACAGAAGTCCACTCAGTACTATATATGATTCTAAGGCCCAGGGAAGTTCCATCCCGGAATATGCATAAACACCGGTGACCGTAGTCACTATGTACTGAGGAAAAAGGCCAGTCCAGCCCCCACGGAGAAGATCCATCTCCAGAATACAACACTCGAACAATTTCCATATCCAAGGAAGATCCATCCCTCTCATAACATCAGCTTCGGACAAGATCCATGCCCAGGGAAGATCCATCCCTCACATAAAATCAACTTTGGACAAGATCCATGCCCATGGAAGATCCATCCCTCACATAACATCAACTTTGGACAATATCCATGCCCTGGGTAGATCCATCCCTCAATATCACTGTGCTCACTGGGGTGTAAAGACTCCGGAGGGGCCCTAATGGCCCAAGAGCCATATCAAGCCAACGAAGGCATGACTTAAATATCACTGCAGTGTGCAGTCCATTCTCATAACTGTCTCAATAACAGGCTCTCGGCCTCACTCAGTCATTACTCTTCAGTCTCGCTCACATGGATCACAATTGCCCCCATCAGCCCAAAACAATGATAAATATGCATGCAATTAATAATATTGAGACTGAGATATGAAGTGATATGCTATAACAGGACTGAGTATATGACATCAAATAATCACAAAATGAGACAGCAATATACAACCACTCAGGTCTCAGCATTTCCGGCGTGAAGCCTAGCATTTATACTTAACATGATTTCTAACATGTTCACAATTACCACATTAATAGGAGCACAGATATCATCATAGAATAATCACTAAGCGGTGCCATGGGATAAGCCAGGACACAAATACTCGGTGCACGCCCTCACGCCCGTCACTTGGCATGTGCGTCACCTCAACAATTAGTCATAAATCATTTAGCTCAGGGTTTCGAACCCTTAGAACCAAGTTTGGAAACGTTACTTACCTCAAAACCAGCTAAAATACTATTCCGCAGTGCCTTTGCCTCTAAATCCGACCTCTAAGTTCTCCAAATCTACCAAGTTCAGATTTTTATCATCAAATTATGCTTAAGGCGTGAATCCCAATCAAAAATATCAATTTAGCTCAAAAACCCGAATTTGGTCTAAACCCGAACCCTCAATACCACGTCCTGAAACTCAAAAAGTTTTATACCAAACTGTTCTTCATCATCTCACGAGTCCGTACATATAAAGAACACTAAAATCGGAGTTTGGTTGACCCCTCAAATCGACCCTTAAAAGTCTCATAATCTCAAGCCCAAAATCCAATTTTTCTACTGATTTCCATGAATTTACACTGGTTTTATGTTCTATAATCATCCATGATCGAGTTTTAATAATCAAAACACTTACCTCTATGAAGAACAAGGATTTCCCTCTCCAAAATTCGTCCCCAAAGCTCTTTCCCGTCCAACAATGGTGTAAAATAAGGTTTAAGTCGCGAAAGAGTTTTAATTTATACCTTCTGCCCAGGTGTTCCGCACCTGCGACCCCCAACTCGCACCTGCGGGACCGCACATGTGGTCAAAATAACCGCACCTGCGACTTTTCATTAAACGGACCAACTCCGCACCTGCGATCGATCTCCCGCACATGCGGCCTCGCAGGTGCGACAACTCACTCGCACCTGCGGAAACTTCTCACCTAGCCAATCTTCCGCACCTGCGGTGCGCTTCTCGCTCCTGCGGGCCCGCACCTGTGGTCAAACTTCCGCAGGTGCGGAAATCACTATGGGAAAACTTCAGCAGCTGTTTGCTGCATTTTTTTTTCAACTCCGAATTTCTGTTAACCATCCGAAATCAATCCCGAGCCCCTCGGGACACCAACCAAAGTTACCAACACATCATAATTGATTATTCAAAATTAGTTGCACTCTCAAAACACTAAAACTAAAATCAATACACCAAATTTACATTGGATTCAAGCCTAAGGACTTTAAAATTTCCAAAATCCTCCAACGATGCCGAAACTACCCAAAACAACTCCGATTGACCTGAAATTTTGCAGACATATCAAAAATGACATTAAGAACCTGTTCCAACTTCCGGAATTCCATTCCGACTCTGATAGCCTATTTTCCACTGCCGACTGGAAATCACCAAAAACTAACTTTCGCCAATTCAAGCCTAATTCTACACCGGTCCTCACAAAAATATTCAGAACCCACTCCTATGTCCCAAATCACCTACCGAAGTTATCTGAGCCATAAAATCTGCATTTCGAGGTCGTTTCCCAATAAGTCAACTCTCAGTTGACTTTTCCAANCAAATATACCTACCGAAGTTATCTGAGCCATAAAATCTGCATTTCGAGGTCGTTTCCCAATAAGTCAACTCTCAGTTGACTTTTCCAACTCTAAGGCTATTTTTAAAGACTAAGCGACTAAACTCTCACTACAACCATTACGATTTCAAGCCTACCAACTCTAACACATCAATAACAGTATAACCAACCTATGACAAGTCAAGAATAGTAATTATAATGCAGGTTCTACGTAACGACGGACCGAATCTTTATAAATATGGAGGCAAGATATGATAGGAAACTTTGACACTCATCACATTAAGGTAATAGGATATTCAAAAAACACAATAGGGCAGAAAACTAACAGATTCACTCATGTATCATACTGGAATTATGGACGACAAAAGACAAACTCATCACAAATTTTTGGCTCGTTCACGGTAGGTATATTTGGTTCGCATTTTCATGCATTAGCTGATATGGAACTTGTAACATATGCAAGGATCCAAATAACATGTACAAAGCACAACAACAGGGAATGGAGCGACAATACAAAAGGGAGTCATTCATGCAATAGGCTAGTTTTTATATTTGGTTCACTCCTTATATATCAATTTGTAATATCAATGATGGGCTTCACAAGTTCAAAATTGATAGTAGAGGTTATTTAGAAGTAGACATATACTATCGTCTTACTCATTGTGAGATACCATGGTACTTTATTTTCAGTTATTGTTATTATATAAATAAAAACTAGCCCTAGATACACTGCCTAGTGGATTTACTAAAAAAAAAAAAGTAAGTACAGCTAATAAGTACTAATATTAATTACATAACTAAGCACTAAAGAAAAAGAAAAACTTAGTTATGCATTTTCATTATAAACCAATATAAAACTAAAATAAATATCTAACACTATCGCCATTCCTAGTATTGAATTGAATTTCATTTGTCAGCACTAGTATTGATTTGAGCTTTGTTTGAGTTACTACATTTATGAGCTATAAAATTTATTTACTATTCAAGAATGTTAAGTCTAAACTTGAAATAATACGTTAAAAGATAAAACTGTGAAAAAGTTTAAGAAATATTTGTAAATTTCATTACAATAAATATTTATATGTATAAAATATTTTTTTAAATTATATAAATGTACTATCGGGTTGGTTGGTTTAAGTTTGACCTTTTTTAGTTATAACCAAATCAAATGAAACCAATTATGGTTGAGTCTTATTTTCTAATACCAAATCATATCAAACCAAACGTATCAAAAAAAAATTTCTCTGGTTTGACGCCGGTTATCTGTTTTCTCCGTACACCACTACTCATAACGGATTAAGTATAGGATTTTTATAGTATCGGAGGTGTGAATATTTGATTTTGAAATACAGGGAATATATTCGAAATTGAGTTATATTACAGGGATGCTTAGAATAATTAACCCATATATTTAATGAGCGTTGACTGAAGCTTGTGTCTGTCTTGTAAAAAAATTAACGTGAGGCAGAAAAAATAAAAAAGAGATAGTAGAAATAGTCTTACGTTTAGTACAAATAGTCTTACGTTTTGCAGCAACCCACAATCTATACCAGCTAGCTACAAGACCTCAATCCACTATCACAGGTTCATAGCCAAGGCCAAAGCGAAGATTTCTCTAAGCAGGTGAGTAATTATTCTAAGTGAAATTATATTTCAACTTTTCGTTTTTCTTTTGAGGCGTTGGGGCTGGGCAGTGGCGGAGCCACACAGCTTCAAGGGCTGTCAATTGATTTCCTTTCGACAAAAAATTACATTGTTTAAACAGATAAAAACTATTTATATTATATATTATGTGTTGAATCTAATACCTGTTTAGATTTTGACAAGCTGAAAAATCCTTGCTCGGCTACTGGTTTTGATGCAATTTTAGATTGATATCATGAAGAAGCAGATCTTTAATGAATACTTTTGACCCAGGAAATGGAGAAAGTAGTCCTTCTCCTGGCAATCAAAAAGCTAAAACAGTTGACTTTGGCTGAAGAAATAGCAGCATACGACGAAATCATGAAGTCAGTTAAATATCTGGAGGATTTGCAAAAGAAGATAACAACAGAGAGTCAGCTGCCCAGTGACAGAGTGAGGGAAGTTGAAGCCCTAGTTTATCGCATCGAGGATACAATAGAAAATTCTGCAACATCCAAGTCTGGGAAATCATCGTCTAGAAGGTGCTTATTGGGCTTCAATATTCTCTGTAGCAGACACGGTGACCATATCGAGATACCGGACAACTCAGAGGTTACAAGATTATGTACCAAGATCCGACGTCTTCCTTTGATGGGTGTCTTGCAGCGCGGGGTCTCAGATGATAACCCTGAAAGCAGAATTAGCCAGGACAACCGCTGTCAACCACAACTAATCGACGTCGGAAAAGCCTTTGGGTTGGAGGAAGAGAAGGAGCTGGTTTTAAAAGCTTTGTTGGATACATCAAACAGCGTCCAAGCCATTCTAATATGGGGCCTCAGTGGCACAGGAAAGAGCACTCTTGCTCGTGCAATATACACTGACCCCCGCGTTGTTGAAGAGTTCGACAAGATCATCCAGATCCCTGTATCTGAAAACTTTGATTTTAGATCCGCTCTTTACCTCGTCCTCGCATCTTTTGAGGATCCTCAAATGAAGTTTAACCATTTGCAAACAGAAACTTTGATAGAACGCGTGCGCCAGCATCTAGAAAATTCTAGGAGCTTAATTCTTCTGGAAGACGTCTGCTCAATTGAGGATTGGCAGAGGCTGCGTGAAGCTATGGGAGCTAAGCGCAGCAGCATAGTGGTTACAACTCGAACAAGAGAAGTGGCGGACATGATTCCAGCAGCTTACATGTATAAAAAGAGGCCTTTAACGGAAGAAAACAGCTGGAAGCTGCTTAAGGCAGAATGGTCGGAGATATATCCAGGTATGTTATGTTACAACCAAAAGAGATTAAGCACGATAAGTATTACTATACTTACTACCAAGAAAAGGAACAAATAAAATAAAAGCACGATAAATAATTTATTTAACACTTCTTTTGTTTAGTTACTTACGAAAAACTTAAATAATGTGTCTATATTATTGGTTTTGTGGGGGAAGGAAATTATGTATAGCTAATATTAGAGTAAAATGATGAGTATCTTCTAACATGTCTGCTTTATTGTAGAAGCTGAAATCAAACCAGATATGGAAGCCAGGGGCAAGAAAATGCTAGAACTGTGTAAAGGTATACCAGGGGCAATTATAGCACTTGCAGACTTAGTAGCACGTAAAGATACAAGTGATAGTGAGATCAAGCTGAAAGAAGCCAGATCATACCTATCCCAAGTTATGACTCCAAGTTATGATGATTTGCCAGATGAGTCAAAACTATTTTTTCTCTACTTGGGCCATTTTAGGGAGGATCTGGAAATAGAATCAGAGAAGTTGTCTCACTTATGGACAATTGAGGGTTTGATATCACCTCGGGAGTGTGGAAGCAAGATGACACTCTTGGACTTAACACAAAAGAATTTGAGGGTTCTAGCACAGAAGGACATGATAGAAGTCCAAGAAATGAAAGAGTCCTGCCGTCTTGTTGGACTAATGGGAGATATGTGCGTCGCAAAAGCAGAAGAGAGAGGCCTTTTGAAGGTCATCGATTTACGAACTGAAGAAAATCTGTTTTCATTTTCTTTTAGCAAAACACGTCGTCTAGTCATTTATCAAGGGAAGTATGATGGTCATGTCAATCTCCAACACCGAAACCTTCGGAGTCTTCGAATCGTTAAGGCAGATGAGCAGCATCAACAATTAGACTTTGTATGGCCCTGGTTCATAATGTCGGATATTAAGAAACTGCATGCACTAAGGATTCTTGATTTTGACCGGATGGACTTTCCAGAAGGGAAACTACCGGAAGATATTTTTGCTCTAACACTCTTGAGGTATCTGAGCTTTAAAGGATGTTTCATCAAGGAATTGCCGTCATCTATCAGCAACTTGACATACTTGCAAGTCCTTGATTTGAGAATCAATGATTTATGCAAGATTATCATCCCTAATGTGTTGCGGAGGATGGGAAGATTGCAGCATCTCTATCTTCCGCGAACATTTGAGATGCAAAATGGAGAAAAGCTTCGATTGGATGCGTTGTCAGAGCTTCAAACATTAAAGAACTTCACGCCGAAGGTGTGTGAAATTCGTGATCTCTTCAAGTTGGCCAAACTACGGTACTTAGATGCCAAGGTTGAAGAGAGTCCTGAGGACCTTAAGGAAATAATCGGCCATCTAAAAGAAGATGATCCCAAGAAATGGAGGTGTTCTTCCCTTGAAATCAAAAACTTTGACTGTTATACTGAAAAAAGGCATAATCTTTTTCGGGACTTACTAGCTTCTGGGAGTCCACCAAAACTGTTCTTTGAGGGTTATATCGATCAGCTGCCACCACGCAATCAGATCTCCAATGAATTTACAATGATAGTCCTTGGCAGTACTCAACTTAAGGAAGATCCATTGGCAACTTTAGGGAAGCTCCCCAAACTAAGGCTTCTAGTACTCCAGGATGGTGCTTTCACTGGGACAAAGATGGTCTGTTCGTCTTTAAGTTTTCCCGAACTCAGACAATTAGAATTCTCAACTTTGTTCTCTTTGGTGGAATGGAGGGTGGAAGATAAGGCCATGCTCCTGCTTTCTCATATCAAATTTGAGAACTGCATGCAACTAGTTCTTCAAAATGATTTATCATTTCTTGATACACTTCAAGAAATCAAGATGAAAAAGATGCCTGAACCATTTACAAAACGGCTTCATGATAAATATGGCAAACAGGGAGCTGAACGAACCGATTATTGCCCTGTCTTAATTTAGACATCATAGAAATCAGGTAATGCTCAGTTCTTGTTTCCCTGCCGATCTCTTGCTGTCATTAATCTAACTTTCCCCTTTCTAACTTTCCCCTTTCCCTCTCTTTGTCCCCCAAGCCCATGTAAGTGCTCGTCACACGCACTACTGACACTTCTGCAGTCTGCATAGAGCGCAGCATTACCGGAGCCAAGCATCCGGGGAGGCAGCCCGTAACATCCTCTCCCTCGAATGAAATTGTAAGCAGCCAACAAGAAGCTCCTCATATCATCTAGAGGGTTGGTTACATGTTCACGTGAACCAAGTAGTTTCTGTATATAATATTAAGGAATCCACTAAATGTCTATGAGTATTTGACCATAGATTCAATTATTATTGTAATAAGTATTAACTTGAGGTCGCTGCAATATATAAATTTCAAATCATGGATTTCTCTATGTCAACGACTAGCTAATGCTTATCGGGCAAAAGCAGGCCGTCCTTCTTATGCGAAACGTGAACTAATGTTCTAATTGCATTTTGTTAATCAAACATGATTTCGTTACTTGTATTATTGTCCTATTATTTTACTGATCTTGTAGCGGTAGTCAGTTTTCAATTGATGGATTATTATATGCAGCGGAAGCAATTCCAGTATTAAAATTACATATAATCTAGACAACTTATATAAACGGGATTTCACGGGTTACCTCTTGAAGCGTGAATACGGCTCTTTCGTCATGTGAGCCTTTAGTTTCACATCGTCTCGTTGAAATCTCCACCACCCACACGATCACGATCTCCAAAAGTTTCACGGTCTTCTACTGTGTTACCCAAATAATATCTGAAAATAATTATTTCGTGTGGACGAAATTTCTGAAAATGGGCTGAAAATTTCGGCCCCATTTTCCTCTACTCATCTAGGTAGAAAACCTTATATATTTATAGCACAAGTTTTTAAGGGTTAAAACCCTTTTCCAAAACCTGTTAGGTTTTCTTTTCCATCAGAAAAAGGATTCCTTTATTTCCTATTATTTAGGCACAGCAGAGACCACATAATTTAATTAACAAGGCTTCCAATAATGAAATTAATTTATAATTTTCGAAATTAATATCCACCATAATTAATTACGAATTATTCCACTAAAAATTCGTAATTGCACTCCTTATTCAATTTTGAAATTCATCTATTAAATCTTGTTTAACTTCTCATGTTAAGATTCAGATACTAATCAATTAAATTAAATTACTGACGATTTAATTTATTGATTATTTCCTTTAGACTTTCGCTTAACTTATTTCATGTGTCGGATACAAAATTTACCGGTCGAGTTAACACATGAAAACTTATAAGCTTTCATAAAGCTATATCATCAATCTCTAAGCCGAGACATGGATTCCATCAACTAACTATTACTTCGTCAATGTACATTATTATTGTCCAATTTACCAGGCATATTAACCCACAAAAGAATCTCGCCTTTTAATAAATCAAAACAATAATAATATACACAACTAATAATAATTATATCAAGATTAAGAGTATAAGTACATTTAATGGCTAGAGAGTTTATTTTATTAAGTCGGTATAAAATAATTATCTCTACTTGGCCCGTTCAATACATACAAAATGTACTAGCACAAGAAGTTAGAATTAAATCATTCCCATAATCAATATAGATTATATTTAATCTTGTGCTACAATATTCCTGATGGTTTGTCCAATTCCATCGTTAGATTGTGAACTCAAACTTTATACTTATAAGAACCGATGATTTAATCTTCTGTGTATAAGCTAAACTATATACACTAAATCATCTACTATATAAGCAAATGACACAGACTAATATATGATCTATTTAAAACTTTATTAAAATTGAATGAACAATTATATCATAATAAATACTATTTCTAAACCAAATCCACGGTTAATAGTATATATCTCAACACTCTCCACTTAGACTTTTAACCATGACAGTTGTCAGAATGTACTATATCTAAACGTATATGCCCCAATAATCTCCCACTTAGACTCATAATCACGCATCTACAACTTTCTCAGCCATTCTTTTACATGACTATTAAAAGTCTTCACCAAATACGGTTTTAATAAAGAATCTTCTCAAGTTATTTCTGATGCAATATTTGTCTAGTAGTGCTTTATCATAACCATCTAGTTTGGTATTACCGAACGATGGTTTCTTTAGCATTCTCCCACTACGACGAGGTAATACTAATATTACCTTCATTACCTTATGGCATTGAAATATTAGTGACTTCTTACTATAGTGTTCACTGTTCAAACATCACTCCTACTCTATAAAGGCATATTATGTCTAGTAACATTCTCCCACTACTTAAATGAAATGGAACGTCAATTCTGACGTGTGGGTTTTGATGTTCTTGGACATCTAGTTATTTATTTGCCGAGTTCCTGTAAAAATAGTTTACTTCTAGGAACATGGTTTATTAAAAGTCCTTGTCTAGAAAATTGCATTTGTTTTAACGATTGCCTTATTTTCTTTCGGACAATAAAATAAAGCTCCATTCATTTTCTTGGATATTTAATAAATATCCACCTATCCATTCATAGTTCCAACTTACGTATCCGCTTTCCCTTTCAACACATATGCTGGACAATCCTATATATGAACATGCCGCAGACTAAGCTTACACTCAGTCCACAGTTCTATACATGTCACAGGTACTAACTTAGAAGGAACTAAATTCAGAATGTAATTTGCAGTTTCTAGGAGATATTTCAAAAACAAATAAGACAAATCTGAATAACACGTCATTAATCTATCCATGTCCAAAAGAGGTTTATTTCTTCATTCTGCCATACCACTCTATTATGAAGTTTGCAGTGTAGACAATTGATGCAATCCCTTATTCTGATAAGTAACAAAAGAACTCTTTAGAGAGGTGCTCGCCACTACAATCAAATTACAACAACTTAACATATTCCCTTGGTGTTTCTCCGTTTCAAGTCTTAAAAATCTTGAATTACTTAATTCATTAAGACTTACGGTGCATCAAATGATATATTAATATTTTGAGTAATCATTTATGACCTTCACAAAAATACTCAAAATTATTTCTTATTAGTATGTTCATTTAACCATACAAATCATAAGGGATTCATTCTAGTTTATCACTAGCTTTATTTCCTTTTGAAGGGAAAGAACCTTTAGTCAAATTTTCTTCCAAACAGGATCTACAAGTTGGTAGTGACTCTACTTTCAATGAACCTTAAGGTCCATCCTTGATCAACTTGAAATCCTATCCTGATTAATATGACTTAGACAAAAGTACACAGATAAGTTTTACTCAATTTTGAAGAACATATTCTCTTATGAGATAGACCAATATTGTTCTGTTAAGGAGAGACACTAATATAAAATAACAAGGTCATGCATTCATGTATTATAAGAGATAAAATGTTTATCAAGCTAAATAACTCAAGAGTTATTCGAATCTTAAAACAAATATCCATCTCTTATTTTGCCCAGAAACTGGAATTAAATTTCTTCTAACAAAAGGTACATATATTTCATCCTTTAAATTAATGTTTTATCACTATCAAAAGAAAATTTTAACAATTAATACGACAAATTACATAAAGTCATTGTGGAGTTGAGATAAAAATATTAAATAGATCATAATAAGTCAAAACGCTGAATAATAAAATTCAAACTGCATTCAATATTTATATACATACATTCATCTTGAATAATAAATTTCGATGGGAAAAAAATAATTCATGCAAAGTATATTATATAATGCAAGAATTATACAATCCAAAAATAAACAGAACCAACTCAGATGGAGAGTATACTATTATTTCAGCCAATTGTATATAACCTTTTAATATGAAAATTTTAAACACTCTACACATATATGTATTCATGCATCTTGAATAGCAATTTCGATGGGAAAAGAACTACTCATGAAACATAGATATATAATGCCAGATTATTCACTCAAATAAATTAAAACAGACCCAACTCAGATGAAGAGTATACTGTTAATTTAAGTCAAGTGAACTGATAGTAGCCTATATTATGCTTTGTAGAAGCTATTTGCACTCTAAATTAACCATGATTTATCGATGTTTTAGATGCTAAAAGATAACAAAATGCTCTAATTAAGATTTTTATGCTTTGCAGGAGTCACTCCGAGCTAGGAGGAAGATAAAGACTGTTTTGGAGTAAATTATGTACATACAAGGCCAATCAAAGATAGACCGGATGAAAAAGAGCAAGAAAAGACAAAGAAAATGGTGAAATCAAGGTCCACGACCGCGGACCTGGGCGCGCTGAAACGGGGCAAAAATAGAAAGGCAGTAAATGACCGCGGTCGAGTCTGCGATTGAGACCGCGACCGCGGTCGGGAGTTTAGCAGCGAGGAACTTCAGGGTCTAATGTGTAAATTCCTGGGAAATTAATCTAACCCTATAAAAACCCAAAACTCGCCCAAAAGTCAGTTTAGACTTGTTTTAGACATAATTGGAGGCAGGAACAAGGGAGAGAAGATCAAACAATTCTTTAGAGTTTCTTTCTTCTTCTTTCTACTTATCATTGTAAATCATGAATCATATTATTGCTAGGTTTCACATTAGTATGAGTAGCTATACATTTAATATAGGGTTTTGATGGAACCTATTGAAGGATGAATTTCTTGTTACGTTAATATTGCCAAAGTTTTATCTCTATTGGTTCAACTACATGCTTGTTGCTATTAATTGAAGGGCCCTCAATTAGCTGTGCCTATATAGTGTGCATTACTCGGGAGAGAGTGTATATTTAGGTAGTTGTTGAACAACATCACTCCTAATGTATAGGAGGGATCAATACGAAGGGTTTAAATGTGGGATTAGGGATAACGAAACCTTGGGTGCGGTCTAAGTGAGCTGTAATTAAGGTTAGCTAGCGTAATTCGGGAGAATATGTCTAGTATATTGTTGTAATTACTCGAGAGAGAGTTACAACAGTTAGAGCTCTCATGATCGATAGAAAAGACTTAGGCAAATTTATAACAAACATAGCAGAAAGGATTCCAACAATATGGAAAATCATAACCTTAGATAATTCTAATTCTTGTCTACAACCCGTTCATAGTTAGTTCTTACTTATTGTATTCTCCTTAAGGAATATTTAGATAGTAAACATCCAATCTGTTATTTAAATATCTCAGAAAGTTGATTACGTGAAATTGTGTGAGTCTGATAGCTGTGATTGATAGGTTAATTCCCTGTGGGATTCGACTCCGGACTTAATAACCGGAATATATTTGCAGCGACCGCTTTGTCCTTTTTATAAGGCATAGTTGGGCGTGATAAAAGTTTGGCGCCATTGTCGGGGAATTAATAGTGTTACTAATTGTAGTTAAAAGAAGTGCAAAAATTCTTAGTGTAGTCAATTTTCTTCAATCTAAGCTAAATACATTGAAATTCTAAGGTTTGTAGTCTTGGGTGTTACAGGAGCATGCCTAGAAACTCCTCAAGAATTGGTGAATTGCTTGAAGCATTATCAGATCCTGAGAAAGTTTTCAAGGCATTGAATCGTGCAAACAAGAAAAGTAAACAACAACAGAACTTGACTGAACAACTTGAACCAAACATGGCAGACGAAGTAAACAATAGGAACAATGTGGATAACGTGAATGACCCGAATGAGCAGGTGGTGGTGCCTCTTGTGCCAGAAGCTGTATTGTATGATTGGGCACAATCCACCACAGACAACTTAGCAACCGCAATTGTAGTTCCATATATACAAGGTGACTCATTCCAGATTACAAATAACATGCTGCATTTGTTGCAGAACAAGGGACTATTCTCAGGGTTATACATCGAAGATCCTAAACAGCATCTAAAGAATTTCCTGTCAATCTGTGCCACACAAAGGCAGCATGATGTGACACCGGAAGCAATAAGGCTATTGTTGTTTCCATTCTATGTGACGGGAGTAGCTCAGACGTGGCTTAATTCACTCCCCATAAATTCCATCACTACTTGGGAGGAATTAGTCAAGAAATTTGTGAACAAATTTCACCCACCCAACAAGACTGCTCAGAAAATTGATGACATTTTGAGCTTTCGATAGAAACCAACAGAAACATCGCAAGAGACTTGGGAAAGGTTCAAAGGGCTGCTAGTTTTATGTCAACACCATGGGATTCCGGAGCAGATGTTGGGGCAGAGGTTCTACGTAGGTCTGGCAGATAGCTTGAAAGCTAATATCGATGCTTCATCAGGTGGAGCATTCTTGAGTAAAACATTCAGGGAGAGCAAAATCTTACTTGACAAGATGACACAAAACTCGGAATGGACGACCAGGAACGCTCCAATCACTCATGTGGTTCACTCAGTGACCTTAGACCCAGCTAATTCCCTAGCTGAAAATATGGCCACTCTAATGACACAAATGAGCATCCTCACCAAAAAAGGTTGATGAATCAAGCCAGAAACAACATGTACACATTGTTGATGCAACTAATGGGGGTTTATGTACATCTTGCATTAATCAGCCATATGGTTGCTCGTAGAGTGCGGAAGGTGATCACCAACAATATCAGGAGAACATGAATTATATGTCCAACTATGGGGGACAGAGACCAGGTGGTCAGAAATGGGGTCAGCAGAATTAACAATATAGGCCAGCCCCGTAGCAGCACAACAGTAGAAACAATCTTGGGTCCATGCAACCTCAAGATCAAGTGGTACCTTACCAAAGGCAACAAGGCTACAACCATCAGAATCAGCAACATGCTTATCATCCACCTCAACAACAACACACTGGGAGACACGAAGATGGGTTTTCTAAACTCGAGGGAATGATTCAACAAGTGATTGGGTCCACTGGGAAAGTAACTGAGAGAGTAGACTCACACGAGTCAGTTATAAAGAATATTGAGATACAATTGGGTCATATTTTGATGGCTTTGAATAATCGTCCTCAAGGGACATTACCTGCAGACACACAAATTAATCCAAAGGAGTAGGGCCCGAAATATCTAATGGCAGTGAGTCTACAAAATGGAAGAGACCTAGACTTGGAGCAAAAGATTTCTCGCAAAAATAGACCTACCGAGACACTTGACACTTGTGCTTGTGCCCATTGAGGTAGATGATTCAACAGGGTTGGCTGAGGTGACAGTACAACAATCTTAAGAAGAAGCCAACAAAGAAAAAGAGGTTGTGAAAGAGACTGAGGGAACACAAGAATTAATAGTGGAGGCAGTGCCTGAAGAAGACAAAATTCAGATCACAGGGAAGAAACGACCTCCAGCACCATTCCCACAGAGACTGGCCAAGTATCAGAAAGACGAGCAATACAAGAAATTATTGGAGATGTTAAATCAAATTCAGGTAAACATTCCATTGATTGATGCTTTAAAGGAGATGCCTGGTTATGCGAAAATGATGAAGGACTTGATGTCCCGCAAGTTCGACTTCTAAGACTTGGCCACAGTTACACTAACTCAGACCTATAGTGTTGTTGTGACGAGACCCATTGGGGGAAAGCATAAATCTTATGCCCCTAGATATATATAAAAGGCTCGGGATTGGAAGAGCTAGACCCAAGTCCATGTTATTGCAGCTGGCTGACAGGACAGTAAAGAGGCCCTCTGGTATTCTGGATGATGTGTTGGTGCAGGTTGGGAAGTTTGTGTTCCCAGTAGATTTTGTCATCCTTGATTGTCGGGTTGATGAGGAAATTCCCATAATTTTAGGAAGACCATTCTTGGCCACTGGGAGAGCTCTAATTGACTATGAAACTGGAGAGCTCAAGATGAGATTAAATGATGAAGAAATAACATTCAACGTGCAGAAATCTATGAGGCGACCAAGTGAATTCGCCAATTACTCTCTAATAGATGTCGTGGATGTAATTTTGGAAGAGCATGATGAGACATTGAACATTCAAGATACTTTAGCAGCTTGCCTCATGAACCTAGATGAGGCAAATGGAGAAGAATTGGCAGAGTGGGTGCTTGCTCTTGAGGGCAAAGGTTTTTGGAAGAGGGAGCTCGAATTTGAGCCCTTGCACTTAGAGGAAAGAAAGACTCCTCCGGCCAAGCCATCGATATAAGAACCCCCAAAGCTGGAGTTGAAGCCACTACCCGCCAATCTCAGGTATGAATTCTTAGGACCTAACTCAACGTTACCTTTTATTATCTCATGTAGTTTTTTAGATGTGCAGGCAGAACAACTTTTGCAGGTACTGACAGAGTGCAAGACTGTAATTGGGTAGACTATGACAGACATCAAGGGGATCAGCCCGGCCTTTTGTATGCATAAGATTCTACTGGAAGATGGGCACAAACCTTCCAGAGAACACCAAAGAAGGCTGAACACCCAATATGAAGGAAGTGGTGAAGAAAGAAATTATTAAGTGGTTAGATGCGGAAATCATATTCCCCATCTGTGAAAGCAACTGGGTGAGTCCATTTCAATGTGTACCAAAGAAGGGTGTAATGACAGTAGTAAAAAATCAGAAGAATGGATTGATCTCTACACGAACCGTCACAAGTTGGTGAATCTGTATGGATTACAGGAAGTTAAACTTGGTTACCCGGAAAGACAACTTTCCACTTCCACTCATTGATCAGATGTTAGACAGACTGGCAGAGAGGTCCCACTTTTGCTTTTAGGATGGGTACTCAGGGTAGAATCAATTCTCTATTGCACCACAGGACAGAGAGAAGACCTCGTTCACCTGCCCTTATGGGATTTATGCTTTTCGGAGAATGCCGTTTGGCCTATGCAACGCACCGGCCACATTCCAAAGGTGCATGATGGCCATCTTCACGGACATGGTAGAGGAAATAATGGTGGTTTTCATGGATGATTTCTCAGTAGTGGGGAATTCATTCTATGGTTGCCTTAAGAACTTGAGAAGAGTGTTGAAGAGGTGTATAGAGAGAATCTGGTCTGGTGCTAAACTGGGAGAAGTTCCATTTCATGGTACAAGAAGGTATAGTCTTGGGACACTTGGTGTCAGGTAAGGGCGTTGAGGTGGATCGCGCAGAGGTTGACTTGATAGCAAAGCTTCCATCACCCACTTCCGTCAAAACAATCAGAAGCTTCCTTGGGCATGCCAGTGTCTATAGGAGATTTATAAAAGACTTTTCTACAATTGCTAACCCCTTGTGTAAATTGCTTGAAAAAGATCACCCTTTTGTGTTTTCTGATGATTGCAGGTGGCATTTGAGGAATTGAAGAATAGACTGGTCACAACACCTATCATTATTGCCCCTGACTGGGAGCAACCCTTTGAGCTAATGTCTGATGCAAGTGACTATGTTGTGGGAGCAGTGCTTGGGCAGCGAAAAGATAAAATCATGCACCCAATATACTACGCAAGTAGAATGTTGAGTTGGGCCCAGTTGAACTACACTGTTACTGAGAAGGAGATGGTAGCAGTAGTGTTCGCATTTGACAAATTCAGATCGTACCTGATAGGCTCGAAGGTAATTTTTTATACTGATCTTGCTGCTCTCAGGTACCTAATCGAGAAGAAAGAGTCAAAGTCACGCCTGATTCGTTTGGTTCTACTCCTGCAAGAGTTTGACTTGGAAATTCGTGACCGAAGGGGAACGAAAAACCAAGTAGCTGACCACTTGTCGAGACTGGAAGAAGCTAAAAAAATAGTTGAGTTGAAAGATATTCTGGAAACCTTTCCAGATGAGAAACTCCTAGACACAAGTCTTGAGGAAGCTCCATGGTATGCAGACATTGCAAACTATCTGGCGAGCGGTATAACTCCTTATGACCTTTCCTTTGTACAAAACAAGAAGTTTTTCCGTGATTGCCGCATGTATTATTGGGATGAACCTTATCTGTTTAGGATTTATGTTGAAAACATTATCTGGAGGTGTATCCCCGAGATAGACAGTCATCTATTTTACAAGCATGTCACGCATCAGCATATGGTGGACATTTCAGAGGAGTCAGGACAATAGCGAAAGTTCTGGAAGCAGGCTTCTACTAGCCAACAGTGTTCAAAGATGCCCATTTATGGGTGAAGGGTTGTGATGAATGTCAACGAACCGGGAATATTTCCCGTCTCCATGAGATGCCTATGCAATTCAGGAGCTCGAAGTGTTCGATGTATGGGGAATCGACTTCATGGTACCCTTCATCAGTTCATATGGCAACAAGTACATACTTGTCACTATAGACTACGTGTCCAAATGGATGGAAGCTGCAGCACTCCCCACCAATGATGCAAAGGTGGTGATTGGGTTTTCGAAGAAAAACATATTCACCCGTTGTGGCACCCCAAGGGCCATAATTAGTGACAGAGGCACTCATTTCTGTAATCGAGCCTTCAAGAAGTTGCTAGAGAAGTATGATGTATGCCACAAGGTGGCCACTCCATATCATCCTCAGATAAGTGGGCAAGTAGAAGTGTCAAACAGAGAAATAAAGAGTGTGTTAACTAAGACCGTGAATGCCACAAGAACAAACTGGGCAAGAAAGTTAGATGATGCACTCTGGGCTTATAGAACCTCTTTCAAAACACCAATTGGCCTGTCACTATACAAGTTGGTGTTTGGGAAGGCATGTCACTTGCCGGTGGAGTTGGAGCATAGAGCTTGGTAGGCGCTGAAACAGTTGAATCTCGACATGGATGCTGCGGAAACAAGTAGAGTCACGGAATTGCATGAACTTGATGAATTCCGCTATCTTGCTTTTGAGAACACAAGATTGTACAAAGAGAGAATGAAAATGTTACATGATTAGAACATTCCTGAGCAGAATTCTAAACCGAGAGATAGGGTGTTGCTTTATAACTCAAGACTGAGGCTATTTCTGGGTAAACAAAATTCACGATGGTCAGGGCCATTTCATGTGGTTGAAGTACATCCCACGGGTGCTGTAGAGAAAATGACCCTCGCACATTTAGAGTTAATGGGCATAAGTTAAAACATTACGTGGGCCTGGATGAAGCAAAGAAAATGTTAGTGACCTATTTGATCGAGCCTCAGATGTTGTGCGATCCTTAAAGGAGCTTATCTGCATTGTGCCGCGATGTTAAATCAGGCGCTTCCTGTGTGATATATTACATATGAGTTTTTTCTAAATTTCCTTCTTGTTCTTTCTTTCGAAATGGATGGAAATGCCGGTCCATGTATGAAAATAGAGTAAGAATACTCTAAGAAAGTTAGCTTGTTGTTGTTGAAAGAACTGGAAAAGTGAGTTCATGGCGGACAAATCTCATATTGTAAATTTTCCAATCTTAGCTCCAAGGCTTTGATTAGTCCTGCATGCTGAGATGATGTCTGCTCCACCTTTTTCTCAATTGTTTCTACTTTGCTCATTAACTTGTTTTGTGTATGGGCAACGTTTTTGATGGTGTTGCCAATATTGTTGAGCACGTTTTTTTGGCAGATGGAATTTTCTGATTGCCAGTTCATTGTTTCCTCGATATCACTTGTTGCGGGTTTTTCTCCAGAAGGTAATACTATATTTTTCTTGGGGATTTTTGGAGCATGGCTGATACCTTCTTTTTCAAAAGTTTAGAGTGGAGGGAAATCTTGGGTATGACTGGAACTTGAAGGGCTCATCATGAATATTTGTGGGTGTGTGGATTTTTGGGTTGATGGAGTTTTAGGTTCAGATGGATTTTTGGATTGTGGGGTGATTTCACTACCTTCCCAACTTGGAGTGAATTTTTCTGGTAATTTTGGCCATTCTTGGGGTTTGTAGCTGAAAAGAAATTCATATTTACCTGGACGGCTTAATGAACTAATTGAAGGGTCTTTATTTTCATATTTGGCTCGGAACTGCTTTTCAGTAGCTTTCCCCTTTTTCTTGGATTTTTGTTTGGGCTCGTTGAGAACAAATCTTTCCCAGATGCTGGTGGTGTTCATCATATTCTGCAATTGGATCTTCCAAACAATCTTGGCAATCGCAATCAAGATCCCAAGGGCAGTGTTCCGTAAAGGGGCATTTGTACCACCAAACTCTTTTGCCTTCTTTGTCAAAATGTTGACACCAGTCATGTTCTTCCATGATGCTTTGTATATTCCAGAAAAGTTCTCTTTCAGGGTCAGGGTCAGGATATTTGTCTTTGGGTTGGATCATTTGACAAGAAAAGATGGTTTTATTTGGTTTTTTGAGATGGGAATGGTCAAAATTACCATTCCCAGATTGTAGAGGTTCTTCTGGTTCCCTTAACTTTTCATAATTTGTGATCCATGAATCAGGAAGAATTTTGACAAGCTCATCTCTGGAAATTTTTCTGGGTATTTGGGTGCACGTGCTGTTTCCTTTGGTAGCATCAATATTCAAGTGTAAAGTATTTTCTCCTCCGGGAAGGCAAAGATCCATAACATGATTTTGGACTCGCCGCAGAATTGCTCTGACTTACCATGGAAAAAAAGGTCAACATGTTGTTGCTCGACTTTCTCTTCCAGATACAAGATACTTGGAGTACCAACATGCAAATTTGGGTACTGCAGAAGTTACCTTGAATGCAGGGATTGTTTTCATAACTGTCTTTCCATAACGGGCTTTTCTCTTTCTTCATGAAATCCTTGTGGGATTCTGCACATGAATGCTCAATGAGATTTTGCTCAATCTCTTTGATTTGTTCATCGTTGGTGATTTGGAAGAGCCTTGGAATCTCAGAATAAGGTTTGAACTATTTCTTGAAAGCTATCCCGTTAGCCTTGATTTGGAGTTAATATCTGAGTTGTCTATAAATGTCGAATCCAACAATAAGATCTTTTCCTGGTACATCAGATCCTATCAGTTTGGCCCTGTACTTCAATCCTGGAAAGAACTCGATTGTGACCGGATGCTTTGTGACGACAGTGGTAGTCAGGATTCCATTTGATGCAGTGTTGAAATCCTTAAAGTGCGGCACCCATTGATCTACAGGGAGAACAACAGGATTTATGAGTGAGGAATCAACTCCAGTGTTGATGAAAGCAATAACTCGAATCGGTCGATCCCATTTGGATGAATAGACTTTAACTTCTACTTGAGGAACGACTGCAAGAGCGTTGATCTCCTCTCGGGCTTCGATCTCTGGTTCTGAAATTTGATAGTTATCATTGCCTTGATCTTCATAGATATCCAGAGAGAAAAGAGACGATTTCACTCAAGGAACAGATCCAACTTTTGAGAAATGACCATTTTGAGTCACAAAAAACCCCACTTTTCTCTTCAAAACCTACCTTCTACCCCATGTCAACACAAGCATATTCCCCACCAAACATGGACAACACCTTTTCTACTCTTCCTACTACCTTACACCATCTTATCTCTTTCACCCAACCTTTAAAAGAAGAACCTGAATTCGATATTGCAAAAATGGTTTGGGAAAGGAAAGATGCTCTTGCAGCCAAGAAACAAACAAAGAAATGGCGAGACCAAGGAGAAAGTTCAAAAGAGTCCAACCCTGAAAATCTAATAATTTCTTATCAGAAGATTCCGGACTTCTATGTCTCCCAGCCAAGAAACATGTCAGAAGGAGATACTACATGGTCAGAATATCTATATTCCTCTGACAATGATACAACGGAAGAAAGCTCTCAATCAAGCAATGATTCCACAGAAAAATCTTTCGAAGAAGATGATCCCCCGATATTTGTGAGCCAACCAAGAAACCCAGAAATATCTGAAGTAGAGGAGGATCAAGAAGGCATGACGGGTGAAATGATCACTGAAAGAAGACAGTAACCCATGGCGTCAAAGCCAGTTGGAACTGGCTTCCACACTTTCACCTTAGACGACGTCAAAGTTTCAAAATGGCCTCAAAGGATCCAAGAATTCTATACTTGGATGGTGACAAAAAATTTGGTGGAACGAGAAAAGTATATCATTCTGTTAGAATTAACTTCACGGTTCTCAGGATTCCTTAGGGATTGGTGGAATTCACTTGGGATTCAAGAAAAAAATACTTTCCTTACATCCCAGGATTTTGCCTTCAACATCAGAATCCTACATGAAGTTTTCTGCGGCGATACTAGCCAAAGACAGGAGAAAATGTGAAGACAACTCTTCGAGATGAAGTGTGTGTCACTCGACAGAAATGACATTGACAGGCATTTTCAAAAAATGGCACAGATATACTTTGAAATCGGTGGAGGCATAAACCTAAAGAAACCCTTTGTTTCTTCCCTTCCAAAGATGTTAGCAAGTCGAACCATGACCATCATTGAAGAGAAGTTTCAATCAATAACGGTCCCACAAGTCGGCTACATCAGGCAAGTTATTTTTGTAGCACTGGAGGACATTTGTACAAAGCGCTCAACCCTAAAACAAATTATCCAACATAATCAAGCGCTTGATAAAGCATGTCGCAGATCCGATCTGATCACTGTATCAGGATGTTCCTGAAAAACATCTAGGCGACACAAAGGATTCAATAGTTTCAGATGGCCAAGAATTTCAGATGGAAAATCAAGGTCCAAGAGACGTACAAAATATTTCAGACGTAGAAGGCCAGGAAATTTTCTCAAGAAAAACAGATGCTTTATTTGCCACAAGATTGGACATTTCGCAAAAAACTGTCCTCAATCAAGAAGATCTGTTAAACTCCTTCAAGAGATTGAAGATTACACTGGCATACATCTCGGAAAAGAGGAGGACCTTGAATCTATATTCTCTGTGGATGATGAACCTAGTACTATTTCTCTCTGGATATCTATGAAGATCAAGGCAATGATAACTATCAAATTTCAGAACCAGAGATTGAAGCCCGAGAGGAGATCAACGCACTTGCAGTCGTTCCTCAAGTAGAACTCAAAGTCTATTCATCCAAATGGGATCGACCGATTCGAGTTATTTCTTTCATCGACACTGGAGTTGTTTCCTCACTAATAAGTCCTGTTGTTATCCCTGAAGATCAATGGGTGCCGCACTTTAAGGATTTCAACACTGCATCAAATGGAATCCTGACTACCACTTTCATCACAAAGCATCCGGTCACAATCGAGTTCTTTCCAGGATTGAAGTACAGGGCCAAACTGATAGGATCTGATGTATCAGGAAAAGATCTTATTGTTGGATTCGACATTTACATACAACTCAGGGATCAACTCCAGATCAAGGCTAACGGGATAGATTTCAAGAAACAGTTCAAACCTTATTCTGAGATTCAAGGCTCTTCCAAATCACCAACGATGAACAAATCAAAGAGATTGAGCAAAATCTCATTGAGCATTCATGTGCAGAATCCCACAAGAATTTCATGAAGAAAGAGAAAAGCCCGTTATGGAGAAATGAAGAATTTTTCATCAAGCTCCCTTTCAAGAAGAATGAAAAAATCAATCCAACAAAAGCAAGTCATTCAGGGATGAATCCAGATCATCTCTAGCTTGCAAAGAAAGAATGTGAAGAACTTTTGGAATTTGATCTAATAGATCCATCGGATTCACAATGGGCATGCAAAGCATTTTATGTTAAAATGTTTTTCAAAGTTTGATTTAAAATCTGGATTTTGGCTATTGGGAATCCACCCTGAAGAAAGACCCAAAATGGGATTTTGCATCCCTGATCATCACTTACAATGGATAGTCATGCCCTTCGGGTTAAAAACTGCACCCTCATTGTTCCAAAAAGCCATGATAAAAATATTCCAGCCCATCCTCCATACTTGTTTGGTTTACATTGATGACATCTTATTATTTAGAAATACATTGGAGGAACATGTCAACTTGCTTCGTCAGTTTGAGGCATTAATAACACACTATGGGATCATGCTTTCAGCAAAAAAGATGGTTCTTGCTCAACAAGAGATTGATTTTCTTGGAATGCATTTTATCCAAGTGCATACAGTCCAGGGCCACATATATGTCAAGAACTACTCAAGTTTCCAGATACCAACCTCACTACAAAGCAGATCCAACAGTTCCTGGGTATAGTAAATTATGTGGGAGATTTAATACCAAATATTTCTACATACATTTCTCCACTTACAGACATGCTCAGGAAAAATGCTCCATCATGGGGAAAGAAGCATATTGAAGCAGTCAGGGAAATAAAGGAGATCTCAAAAAATGTCAAGTCCCTCTACATCCCTTGAGACGGTAAGAAAATAATGTAAACTGATGCCAGCATTGAATACTGGAGTGCTGTTCTGTTTGAAGAAAAAGATGGCTAGATAAAAATATGCGGATATGCCAGCGGAAAGTTCAAAGAGGCGGAGCAACATTATCACTCCACATTCAAGGAAATACTTGCAGTAAAAAGTGGAATCAAGAAATTCAATTTTTTCCTGATTCACACAGAATTTCTGATAGAAATGGATATGAAGGCTTTCCCAAAGATGATCCAGTTGAATGCAAAAATTATTCCCAATCCGCAAATTCTCAGGTGGGCTCAATGGTTCTCTCCATACAAGTTCCAAGTCAAGCACCTCAAAGGAAAGGATAATATTCTCGCAGATTTTCTATCTCGACCAGAAGAATTTTCAAAAAGATTTTCCTCGGCAAAACTGAAGCCTAAGCAAAACCTAACCAATCAGATTTTCATGTTCTCAAATATATCGGGAACAAGTTCATTGAAGCCAACAGATCATCCACTGGAGTTGTTCAACCTTATGGATTCCTTTGATCTGTCAATTATTATGGAAAGAAGGACTTATTATGAGCTTAAATTTTTCCGGCAACATGGAGGATCAATTCTCAATCCATATGGGGTCAATCCATAATATCCTTTCTGCCATATATTCATAGCTCAAGAGAAGGATTTTCCACAAGAATTATTGTGGTTTTTCTGGTACCTATGCCATCAGTACTACATTTTCATGGAATTCAAGTGCAATGTCTTCAAAGATTTTGACAACATTGAACCAGCTCTTAAAGTGTTTCTATTATGTTTCAAGCCTAGAAGATATTGGATAAAATGTCTCAATGATTCCTACAATGCAAAGGTATTCATGTTTCACAGGCCAATGAAGATCACTAATGGAAAAGTCCAGGCACAAGCAGAAGCGTTATTCTGGTGGAAACTTCCCGTGTCTATTTTATCCATGGAAGAAGAATACAGTGAAGCACATAGAATTATCTTCCAGCAAAACAGGTGCATCCTGAAAGAAATATGGCCAAAAGATTGTGCAAGTTGGAATTATACCAGCAGTCATCCTCACTGGGAAAAAGTCCGAGAAGTGGCAAAAGAATATCAAACTCCGTATGAAATCATCCGGGAAAAGATCACGCAAGACATCTCCATATTAAGGTTACAGATCACATCCTAAAATCCAAAAGAGAAGGAACATGTCGAGAAAGAACCGACAAATTTCAGGCGTTACTACACAAGATCTTTGAAAAGATGCCTAGAAGACAAACCGGGAAGATCAATTATCTAAATCCTTGTTAATCCCACCATAATCCTACATTACCTACCAAAAAACCCTAAAAAATCATCTACCCATGCCAAGACAAAATTTCACATCCTTCCAAACCAGCTGGGTCCCACTTTCACATGCCTTCACATGTTTTCACATGCCTACACATGCTTCGTCACATGCAGCACACTATTTTCACATGCTCGCACAACCTGTCACATGCCAAAAACATGAATATTTCACCCCTGTCACATGTTTCCAGGAGCTTTTAGTTGTTTTTTCCTAAGGTCCTTCACATGTAAAAAGGGACCCACTTGTAGATAAGTTTGCCATGTAAGATAGGTTTATTTTAATGCAAATTTGACTTGTAATAACCTCCTAGTCCTATATAAAGGAGGCCTTGTAGTAGTTGTAAGATCATCTTAGAGTCTCACAATCATCTTGTAAACTATATTGTGATATATTACATATGAGTTCTTTCTAAATTTCCTTCTTGTTCTTTCTTTCGAAATGGTTGGAAAGGCCGGTCCATGTATGAAAATAGAGTAAGAATACTCTAAGAAAGTTAGCTTGTTGTAGTACGAATGTTTTTTGAGTTTTAACAGTTGGGTTGATTGTAGTACAAAAGTTTTCTGAGTTGTGAGCTTGGCAAGCCGTCCCTTATGGGTTGTTGAAGCTAGCCCCTTTGGTAGGAAAACTTTTGAGACTACAAGCAAATTAACTGTTAGTGCAGCTTGGCAATAGCCAACCCTTTTGTAGGAAAACTTTCGTATCTTTGATATAGTTTGCTTTCTTGAAGTATCTTGCTCTGTTATTCTTGCTGTGGTATCAGAGACAACTATCTTGTGATATATTACATATGAGTTCTTCTTGCTGATGAACAAAAAGCATCTCCCACTGAACTACCCCTCATAAACCCTTACTCTACTTTTGCCAAAAAATCATTTGCACTATGGACCCAAATCCGTTCCTTAGTCCAAAATAGACCAAAAGGAGTCAAAGAATATGTTGCTGCCTCAAAACTTGACCAGCATTCTATTCTTGCCACTCAAGAGGAACAATTTATTACCCTCCAAATTCCAGATGATTTTCCCAGACAATGGAGAGATCATGGTTTTACCCATATCCATTTTGGTGCTATCCGAATTTCTCTGACTTACCATGGAAGAAAAGGTCAACCTGTTGTTGCTCGACTTTCTCTTCTAGATACAAGATACTTGGAGTACCAACATGCAAATTTGGGTACTGCAGAAGTTACCTTGAATGCAGGCAGAGACTGTTTTCATAACTATTTTTCCAAATTTCAATATGTCCCTTTATGACTCATACTTAACTGCGGCACTAAAAATCCAAGTCCAAATTCAAGGTGCCCCACAAGCTAAAGATTATATCCAAGACACTCTTCATCACCAAATGGCGTGGCGAGTCCAAGATCATGCTATGGATCTTTGCCTTCCCGGAGGAGAAATGTATGTAGAAATATTTGGTATGAAATCTCTCACATAATTTACTATACCCAGGAACTGTTGGATCTGCTTTGTTGTGAGGTTGGTATCTGACCCTTCAATTAGTTCATTAAGCCGTCCAGGTAAATATGAATTTCTTGTCAGCTACAAACCCCAAGAATGGCCAAAATTACCAGAAAAATTCACTCCAAGTTGGGAAGATAGTGAAATCACCCCACAATCCAAAAAGCCACCCAAACCTAAAACTCCATCAACCCAAAAATCCACACACCCACAAATAATCATGATGAGCCCTTCAAGTTCCAGTCATACCTACGATTTCCCTCCACTCCAACCTTTTGAAAAAGAAGGTATCAGCCATGCTACAAAACTCCCCAAGAAAAACATAGTACTACCTTCTGGAGAAAAACCCGCAACAAGTGACATCGAGGCAATAATGAACTGGCAATCAGAAAATTCCGTCTGCCAAAACAAAGTGCTCAACAATATTGGCAACACCATAAAAAATGTTGCCCATACACAAAACAAGTTAATGAGCAAAGTAGAAACAATTGAGAAAAAGGTGGAGCAGACATCATCTTAGCATGCAAGACTAATCAAAGCCTTGGAGCTAAGATTGGCAAATTTACAATATGAGATTTGTCCGCCAGGAACTTCACTTTTCCAGTTCTTTCTACAACAACAAAAAGAGACGATTTCACTCAAGGAACATATCCAACTTTTGAGAAATGATCGTTTTGAGTTATAAAATATCCCAATTTTCTCTTCAAAACCTACCTTCTACCCCATGTCAACACAAGCATATTCCCCACCAAAAATGGACAACACCTTTTCTACTTTTCCTACTACCTCACACCATCTTATCTTTTTCATCCAACCTTTAAAATAAGAACCTGAATTCGATATTGCAAAAATGGTTTGGGAAAGGAAAGATGCTCTTGCAGCGAAGAAACAAACAAAGAAAAGGCGAGACCAAGGAGAAAGTTCAAAAGGGTCCAACCCTGAAAATCTAATGATTTCTGATCAGAAGATTCCGGACTTCTATGTCTCCCAGCGAAGAAACATGTCAGAATAAGATACTACATGGTCAGAATCTCTAAATTCCTCTGACAATGATACAATGCAAGAAAGCTCTCAATCAAGAAATGATTCCGCAGAAAACACTTCCGAAGAAGATGATCCCCCAATATTTGTGAGCCAACTAAGATACCCAGAAATATCTGAAGTAGAGGAGGATCAAGAAGGCATGACAGGTGAACCGGTACCAGAAAGAAGACAGGAACCCATGGCGTCAAAACCAGTTGGAACTGGCTTCTACACTTTCACCTTAGACGACATCAAAGTTTCAAAATGGCCTCAAATGATCCAAGACTTCTATACTTGGACGGTGACCAAAAATTTGGTGGAACGAGAAAAGTATATCATCCTGTCAGAACTAACTTCACGGTTCTCAGGAATCCTTAGGGATTGGTGCATCTCACTTGGGATTCAAGACAAAATACTTTTCTTACATCCCAGGATTTTGCCTTCAACATCAGAATCCTACATGAAGTTTTCTGCAGCGATAATAGCCAAAGACAGGAGAAAATGCAAAGACAACTCTTAGAGATGAAGTGTGTGTCACTTGACAAAAATGACATTGACAGGCATTTTCAAAAAATGGCACAGATTTACTTTGAAATTGGTGGATACATCAACCTAAAGCAAGCCTTTGTTTCTTTCCTTCCAAAGATGTTAGCAAGCCAAACCATGACAATCATTGAAGAGAAGTTTCAATCAATAACGGTCCCACAAGTCAGCTACATCAAGCAAGCTAATTTTATAGCACTAGAGGACATTCGTACAAAGCGCTCAGCCCTAAAACAAATTATCCAACACAATCCAGTGCTTGACAAAGCATGTCGCAGATCCGATCAGATCAGTGGATCAGGATATTCTTGCAAAACATCTAGGCAACACAAAAGATTTAGGAGTTTCAGATGGCCAAGAATTTCAGATGGAAAATCAAGGTCCAAGAGACGTACAAAATATTTCAGACGTAGAAGGCCAGGAAAGTTTCTCAAGAAAAACAGATGCTTTATTTGCCACAAGATTGGACATTTCGCAAAAAACTATCCTCAATCAAGAAGATCTGTTAAACTCCTTCAAGAGATTGAAGATTACACTGGCATACATCTCGGAAAAGAGGAGGACCTTGAATCTATATTCTCTGTGGATGATGAACCTAGTAAAGAAACTCTTTTCTCTATGGATATCTATGAAGATCAAGGAAAGGATAACTATCAAATTTCAGAACCAGAGATCGAAGCCCGAGAGGAGATCAGCGCACTCGCAGTCGTTCCTCAAGTAAAACTCAAAGTCTATTCATCCAAATAGAATCGACCGATTCGAGTTATTGCTTTCATCGACACTGGAGCTGCTTCCTCACTCATAAATCCTGTTGTTCTCCTTGAAGATCAATGGGTGCCGCACTTTAAGGATTTCAACACTGCATCAAATGGAATCCTGAGTACCACTATCATCACAAAGCATCCGGTCATAATCGAGTTCTTTCCAGGATTGAAATACAGGGCCAAACTGATAGGATCTGATGTACCAGGAAAAGATCTTATTGTTGGATTCGACATTTACAGACAACTCAGAGATCAACTCCAGATCAAGGCTAACGGGATAGCTTTCAAGAAATAGTTCAAACCTTATTCTGAGATTCCAAGGCTCTTCCAAGATGATAAATTCCCTATCCCAAATAAACTCACTCTTTTCTCCTACTTAGCCAAGGACAAATATTTTTCAAAGTTTGATTTAAAATCTGGATTTTGGCAATTGGGAATCCACCCTGAAGAAAGACCCAAAACGGGATTTTGCATCCCTGATCATCACTTCCAATGGAAACTCATGCCCTTCGGGGTTAAAACTGCACCCTCCTTGTTCCAAAAGCCATGATAAAAATATTCCAGCCCATCCTCCATACCTTTTTGGTTTACATTGATGACATCCTGTTATTTAGCAATACATTGGAGGAACATGTCAACTTGCTTTGTCAATTTGAGGCATTAATAACTCACTACGGGATCATGCTTTCAGCAAAAAAGATGGTTCTTGCTCAACAGATTTTGTCTCGTATTTTGTTATGCCCCACGATTCTTTGAATGTCCCTGTTTATGTGTCTACGCCGGTGGAGGATGCTATTGTTGTAGATTGTGTATATCGTTTGTGAGTAGTCATTATTGAGGGTCTTGAAACTTGTCTAGACATCATGCTTCTTGACATGGTCGATTTTGATTTCATATTGGCCATGGATTGGTTGTCACCTTATTATGCCATCTTGGACTGTCACGCCAAGACAATTACTTTAGTTTTCCCGGGATTGCCTTGGTTAGAATAGAAAGGGACTCCTGGTCATTCCCCTAGAAGAGTGATTTCTTATGCCAAGGATCGTCGCATGATTGAGAAAGGATGCTTGGATTATTTGGCTCATATCCGTGATTCCGATGCCGGGACTTCTTCAATAGAGTCAATGCCTATTGTTCGGGAGTTGCCCAATGTGTTTCCTGCAGACCTGCCGAGGATGCCACCCGACAGGGATATCGTATTGATGTTTCTCCGGCTCTCAGCCCATTTCTATTCCTCCATACTGGATGGCCCCACCATAATTGAAAGAATTGAAAGAACAGTTGCAAGACCTGCTTGATAAGGGTTTCGTCAGGCCTAGTGTCTCGCCCTGGGGTGCACCAATTTTGATTGTAAAGAAGAAGGATAGATCAATGAGAATGTTTATTGATTATCGACAGTTGAATAAAGTTACTATCAAAAATAAATATCCATTTCCAAGAATTGATGATTTATTTGATCAGCTTCAGGGTGCCAGGGTGTTTTCGAAAATTGATCTGAGATCGGGCTACCATCAGTTGAAGATTAGGGCGTCCGATGTTCCTAAAACATCCTTTCGGACAAGGTATGTGCACTATGAATTTTTGGTGATGTCTTTTGGCTTAACTAATGCCCCAGCATCCTTTATGGATTTGATGAATTGGGTTTTCAAGCCTTATCTGGATTCCTTCGTAATTGTGTTCATTGATGATATTCTTATATGCTCCCGTAGTCGGGAGGAGCATGAACAACACCTCCGTATAGAACTACAAAGTTTGAGGGATAATCAGTTCTATGCAAAGTTTTCAAAGTGTGAATTCTGGTTAGATTCAGTAGGTTTCTTGGGTCACGTCGTATCACCAGAAGGTATGCAGGTAGATTCTAAGAAGATAGAGGCAGTCAAGAACTGGCCTAGACCCACATCAGCCACGAAATCAGGAGCTTCTTTGGTTTGACGGGATACTACCGTCGTTTTGTGGAGGGATTCTCATCTATAGTAGCCCCGATGACGAGAATGACTCAAAAGAGTGCCCCATTTAAATTGTCGGATGAGTGTGAGGCGAGCTTCCAGAAGCTCAAGACAGCCTTGACTTCAGCACCAGTATTGGTGTTACCATCAGGTTCAGGATCTTTCACGGTATATTGTGATGCTTCCCGTGTTGGGTTGGGAGCGATATTGATGCAAGAGGGTAGGATGATAGCATATGCGTCTCAGTAGTTAAAGATTCATGCGAAGAATTATCCTATCCATGACTTAGAGTTTGCATCCATTGTTCATGCATTGAAAATATGGAGGCACTATCTTTATGGCGTGCCATGTGAGGTTTACACAAATCATTGTAGCCTCCAGTACTTGTTCAAGCAAAAGGATCTTAATTTGAGACAAAGGAGATGGTTAGAGTTATTGAAAGATTATGACGTCACTATATTATATAATCCAGGGTAGGCCAATGTGGTGGCCCATGCATTGAGTAGGAAAGCAGTAAGTATGGGCAGCCTTGCATGTATTCCCGTTGGTGAGAGACCATTAGCTTCAGATATTCAGACATTGGCTAATCAGTTCGTGAGGTTGGGTATTTCGCCCAACCATGTCCTAGCTTGTACAGTTGCTCGGTCTTCCTTATTCGAGCGTATCAGAGACCGGTAGGATGATGACCCGCACTTGATGGTCCTTAGGGACACAATTCGGCATGGTGGTGCCAAGAAGTTTACAGTTGGAGATTATGGTGTTTTGAGGATGCAGGGTCGCATATGTGTGCCTAACATTGATAGCCTTCGTGAGTTAATTCTTGAAGAAGCTCACAGTTCTAAGTATTCTATTCACCCGGGTGCTGCCAAGATGTACCAGGACCTACGACATCACTACTGATGGCGAAGGATAAATAAGGATATTGTTGCTTATGTGGCTCATTGTTTGAATTGCCAACATGTGAAATATGAGCATCAGAGACCCGGTGGTTTACTTCAGCAGATAGAGATTCCTGAGTGGAAGTGGGAGCGTATCACTATGGACTTTGTTTTTGGACTCCTACGGACTTAGAGGAAGTTCGACGCCATTTGGGTTATTGTGGATAGGCTGACTAAATCAGCACATTCCATTCCAGTGGAAAGTACTTTACACTTCAGAGCGGTTGGCAGAGCTATATATTCGAGAGATTTTTCGCCTTCACGGTGTGCCGGTATCAATCATTTCTGATCGAGGTACGCAGTTTACCTCGCACTTTTGGAGGGCATTCCAGTGAGAGTTGGGTACCCGAGTTGAGTTGAGTACAACATTTCATCCTCAAACGGACGGGCAGTCCGAGCGTACTTTTCAGATTTTAAAGGATATGCTTCGCGCTTGTGTTATTGACTTTGGAGGTTCTTGGGATCAGTTCTTTCCATTAGCAGAGTCTGCCTACAATAATAGTTATCAATCGAGCATTCAGATGGCTCCCTATGAGGCATTATATGGTAGATGGTGTAGATCGCTAGTTAGGTGGTTTGAGCCGGGAGGGGCTCGGTTACTGGGTACAGACTTAGTTCAGGAGGCCCTAGATAAAGTCAAGATTATTCAGGAGAGACTTCGTGCAGCTCAGTAGAGGCAAAAGAGTTATGCCGATCGTAAGTCTCGTGATTTGGCATTCATGGATGGGGAGAGAGTATTGCCTCGGGTATGGCCCATGAAAGGTGTTATGAGATTTGGGAAGAAGGGGAAGTTGAGCCCTAGATATATCGGGCCTTTTGAGATTTTTGATAGAGTGGGGGAGGTAGCCTATAGAATTGCGTTGCCTCCAGGGTTATCACGTGTCTATGCGCCGGAAATATCATGGTGACTCGTCCCACGTGGTAGAATTTAGCTCTATCCAATTGGACAAAGATTTGACTTATGGGGAGGAGCTGGTAGACATTCTAGACCGGCAGGTTCGTCAGTTGAGATCAAAGAGTTACCCTTCAGTTTGAGTGCAATAGAGGGGTCAGCCTTCTGAGGCAACTACTTGGGAGTCCGAGTTGGACATGCAGAGTAGATATCCCCACTTTTTGCCAGTTCAGGCAATTTTCTATGTCTGTTCGAGGACGAACATTTGTTTTAGAAGGGGAGATTGTGATGACCCAAGGGGTCATTTTATGAATTAATACTCCGTTCTAGGCTTATTAGCCATAAAAAGATTAATTTTAACTACCTCGATTTGTGTGCACAGTCCGGGTGTGAAATCGGAAAGCTTTTATGTGAAAATATAAGAAATACTTAGAATTTAAAGTTTGGTTTTAGTTGACTTGAGTCAACATTTTGAGTAAAAGGACCCGGATCTGTGTTCCGATGATCCCGGGAGGTTCGCAGTAAAATATGGGACTTGGGCGTACGTCCGGAATTGAATTCCGAGGTCCCAAGCCTTAGAAACAAATTTTTAAAAGAAATTATTTTGCTTAATTATTAATGAAATTAAAAAAAGAATTAATGTTTTAAACCATTGGTATCGGGCCCGTATTTTTTGTTCTGGAGCCCGGTATAGATTTGTTATAGTATTTAATGCTATATGTGAAATTTGGTGAGAATCGGAGTTTATTTAACGTGATTCGGACGTCCGGTTGAGAAATAATGAACTTTAAGTGTTTTTGAGAAAAATGATGAGTTTTGAGGTTTAATTCATAGTTTTACATGTTATTTTTATGACTTGATCGCACAAGCAAGTCCGTATGATGTTTTTAGACTTGCTTGCATGTTTGGTTTGGAGCCCCGAGGGCTCGAGTGAGTTTCAGATAGGCCACGAGGTGTTTTACACTTAGAAAGTTTGCTGGTTTTTCTACTACTGGTGCACAGACGATTTACTCAGTGCGATCGCATAACTACATCCGTGATCGCATAAAGTAAATTTTTGGGGGTCACCTTTTTGTGTTATGCGAATGTGTAACCCCTCACGTGAACGCGAAGCACTGGCGGGGTAAAGTTTCATGAACGCGTCTTGGGCCACGCGAACGCGATGAATTAACTGGGCATGGGGGAGGAAGTCTGTTAACACTATGCGAACGCTAACACTGGGCGGCGATCGCCATAGCCCAGTTCCTAAAGTTATGCGAATGCGGGCAGGCTCACGCGATCACGTAGAAGGCCTGCCCAGCTATATAATTAGCTTTTAAAAATCGGGCAGAACCTATTTTTAACCTATTTTCGAACTACCAAGACCTAGAGACGATTTTCTTCACCAAAGTTCATCCCCAAAGTGTTGGTAATTAATTCTAAACTCTACTCTTTCAATTACCTAATGTTTTTCATCACTTTTAAATCAAAAATCAAGAGTTTTCATAGTAAAAATTGAGGGTTTGGGTAGATTTAGGAAATTTTATAAAAATCGAATCTTGACCTCGAATTGAGGTCGGCTTTCGAAACTAATTTCATATTCAGGCTTGGGGGTGAATGGGTAAATATAATTTGGTCCGAACCCCGAGTTCGGACGAAGTGAGCCAGGGGTCGGGTTTTGACTTTTTTTGAGAAAACTTAGAAAAAATTATAATTTTCAGTAAAGTTAGTTCCTTTAGCATTAATTAATGATATTAAGTTAATTATGATTAGATTTGAGTATATTGGAGGTGAATTTCACAGGAAAAGCTATAATTGAGTGGTGAGTGGCCTGCGAATTTGAGGTAAGTGCTTGGTTTAACCTTGACTTGAGAGAATAGGAATCCCCAACTTAATTGCTATGTGAACTTGCATGTGTGTGGTGTATAGATGAGGTGACGAGTATTTATGCACCACCAAATTATCTGTTAAACATGATTCCTTCCCCGTTTCCAATTTATTTGATTCATTCCTTAATTGATTTATTCTCATTGATGTTTCTATGACTACTTGGATTTGTTAATTTGTTGTTAAGTCTTGTTTCAATTATTTTGGAATAATATTAGTTGTTTCCTTGGTTTCCTTGTGGTACATATAGGTTGAGCGGTTTTATAGTGTTTTACGAGAGACATATATATTTTCCTGTTGGTTTCATTTTGAGATAATATTGAGGAAGTTTATGAGAAATGCAGTTTACTATTTATAATTGTTGAGACAAAGGTATTGTGAAAGGCTTTGACCTGAATTTTGAAATTTTTATAAATAAAGTGATATGATATGTCTGGTGGGAGCGGGTTGCACGTTGCAACAAGGAGTGATAAGGGTGGACAGGTGGGATTGGGTTGCACGCCGCAACAGGAGCAATAAGGGTGATATATATATATATATAGGGAGGAGAAATAAGGGTGGACAAGTGGGATCGGGTTGCACGTTGTAACAGGAGCAATAAGGGTGATATATATATAGGGAGGAGCAATAAGAGTGAACAGGTGGGAGCGGGTTGCACGCTGCAACAATGAGCAATAAGAGAGGACAATTATATTTTACTGCTTTTTCAAAGAAAACAAAGATTTGAGAACTTATTGGTTTACTTCATTATTTTTCATATTTTGCACGACTTTTATTTTTAAGTTAAAGTTTGGAAGTTTGGAAACTTACGTGAGAATTGGTTATAGTTTAGACCTGGAAAAGGTGACCGAGTTATTTTGATTTGTTTCTACAATTATTGTTTGTTTATTTTAGAATTTCATTTTTTCTTTATTTATATTGTTCACAGGTTATATTGTTAATGCCTTGTCGTAGCCTCGTCACTACTTCGTCGAGGTTAGGCTCGACACTTACTTAGTACATGGGGTCAGTTGTACTGATACTACACCCTGCACTCTTTTGTGCAGATCCAGGTACCGGCCAGCGTTAAAGATTTTAGTAGCGGTCATTCATCATTCGGAGACACGAGGTATATCTTCCAGCATCCGCACATTCATGGAGTCTTCTCCTAGCTTTATAGAGACTGTTTTATTTTACTCAAAATAGATATATTATTTCTTTCAGCCCATTATGTGTAGTATTCTTTGAAGTTCGTTAATTGTGACTCCACACCTAGGGTAGTCTTATAGTTACATATTCAGTTCGTGGTTCGGCTCATTTATTTGTTTATTATTTTATCCGTGAATTTATGCATTTGATTTAATAAAGTTAGTTTATTTCTGAATAGTCCTTTTGCAGTTAAATGGACTTCAATAGAAATTAATTAAATAAGTTCTAACATTGGCTTGCCTAGCAAGTGTGGTGTTAGGCGCCATCACGCTCCTTAAAGTTGGGTATTTGGGTCGTGACAGTAGTTGATGTGGGGAGGATTTGTACCTCCATGGGGTTATTTGTGCTAAATTATAGACCTATGCACACTAGGTGTTTGTTGAATTGCCCCTATGAACTTTAAATGCTATTGTGACCATGATGCGGGTGAAGTCTGAGTAACCGCTTGGGTTCATACCATCCACACCCTTCCTCATAGTGTCATTTGTGTTGTCAGGTATAATGCATCCATCCAGGAAGAGACGATCCACAAGATCTTCGGCCACTGGACCGGGAGGTCCTTCTAGAGCTGGAGAACAGGCTAGCTCAAGCCAATTTAACAGTAGGCGATTTGTTTCAAGAAAAGCACATGAGAGATTTAGTGCGAAGGCGACAAAGAAGCCTGTGGCCGAAAGGGCCATTGACAGGGAAAATCTTCATGTAGAAAATCCAAACATGTACTGGGAATTGATGCGGCATCGACTTGAAATTTTCTTTGAGGATCCATAGGACTACAATATGGTGCTAGTTAGAGAATCTTATGCCAATTGCCCGGAGCATGAGAATCGGATTGTCACGGTACACCAAACCAGAGTGGATGCTTCACAAGAGACTATTCGACGAGTGTACAGGTTACCAGCCTTCGACAGGGCTGAAGATTTTTACCAGACATACCAGAAAAAGCCTCTGACTTGGAACCTCTTCATCCAAACCATATGTGTTCCGGGTAGGGACTTAATGTGGGTTAAACATGGGATAACCTTGAACTCATCCTCCCTCACTTGGGAGGCAAAGTGTTGGCTGAACATCATCAATAGTCGTCTACTTCCATCAGGAAACACCAATGATGTCAATGGACCTCGGGCAACAGCGATATGTTATTTTGTTAGTGGTCATGTTTTCGATGTGGCCCGACTGATCTAGGACGAAATGTTAATTCGCTCACCCGAAAAGAAGTATGGCTTATACTTTCCTTCTCTGGTCACCAAATTGTGTAGAGCGGCAAGAATTCTTGAGAACCCACACATGGATGTGTTGGTACTAAAGGAGGCCGTGTTCAGGGCATCCAAAGTAACCATCGGGAAAGACCCGGTGGCACCTAGAGCTGTTCAAAGCGATACCTTGGACGAGTCAGATAATGATGAGGATGATCAGGAGAAGGCAATGTACGCCTCACCCCCCCACATGTGCAGATTTCTGACGAGGCAGGCCCATCTCAAGCCCGTCAGAGTACCCGTTTGACAACTCTGGAACAAGATATGGCTGGGCTGTGCATTTAGGTCACGGACTTGGGTAATAGAGTTGATGCTTTAGCCACGCAAAGTGCAAAGTCGGAGAAGAATATTATGGGCTGGATGCGGGTGCTAGGATGAGCTTGTCACCTCGATCCTGGCATGGTCTCCGATTAGGACTGAGTACCAGGGAAGTTCCTGTACCTTACTCTACTTTCATCTATGTGACATGGGGACATGCCAATTTCTTAAGTGTGGGGTGGGGAATGATGTGTATGTTGTTATTATATATTTATGTATTTGATTGGTAGTTGATGCGTGGCTATAATTCATGGTTTAAAGCATTATGTGCCTTACATTTTATGTGCGTTAATGATAAAAATACACGTCATATGTGCATAATGGAGTCTATTTCATGTGTAGGTGAATTGGAGATGGAAGCCGAGCTAAATGGATGCATAAACGTCAAAAATACGCTCAAGAGTCGAAAAGGAGTGACCCGGGATATAGCCGGGCGCTTGGGGCTTAAAGCCAGGCCTGCCCAGGCTATAGCTGGGCGTTTGGGGCTTAACTCCTGGAGTTCCTGATCCGGTCCAATCCGAATTTTGAAGGTTTTAAGTGTTTCCCGGTTTGAATAGAAGTCTCCTACACGTTTAGGGTTTGTCCCAAACTTATAAATAGACCCAAAAACACAACTTTTAGGGGGATTTGACATGGAGGAACACACACCACGCTTAAAGGAGGCTTCTACCAAGTTTTTCTTCTCTTCCNTTTCTTTGGGCACCGGTTCTTTTCCAAGGGTGTAACTTGAACCGGGCACTTTAATTTTTTTTTTTTAGAGTAGTTAGGAAGAAACTGAGTAACTTAAAAATACCCTATGACTTGTTTGATGCCGGCATATCAGGTTATGGCATACATTCTGCTTTCCCTTATATTTGGTTTGACATGTGATGCCTGAGTAAAAATAAATAGCCTATTTTGTGACACCTTAGCTCAGTTGTTTGACTTGTATGCTGCATAGTGTAATATTGCTTAATTCTCTCCGTTTTGTGTGCTTGCTTGACTTGAGAGTTGAATAAAACCGTTGTAATTGAGTCATGTGCAATGTGTGAGTGAGGTTTAGTGATTTTTCATGCTATCCTATGTAGTCTAGAACTTGCCCCGTGTGTTAATCGAAGCGAAATTGTAGGTTATGCTAGTTTAGGGGATGACGTAGGCATTTTATTTCTTGATCAAGGATATGCTTGTCACATAAGAATTACATTTTCCATTGATAGCCCCTTTGAGACGTTTGAACTTTTCTTNTTAATTTCATAGTTTACTATTCTAGATTAATTTTAGTTAAATATTCATACTTTAGTGTTCGCTTGAATAGATTAATCGTTTGGGTTGAATTTAGTTGATAGTTAATCACAAGTCTCTGTGGGTACAATATCTGGACTTACAATCCTATATTACTTGTCGACGACGTATACTTGCGTGCGCGTTTGGGACCAACAAGTTTTTGGCGCAGTTGCCGGGGATTTAGAAATTAACTATTCTACTAGATTGAATCTTACTTTTGTCTATTTAAGTTTTATTATTTTTTATTTTTATTGTTTTATTANCGTGGCTCGTATTATGGACTTGATGAGACAAGCAGCGGAGCAACAGAACATGATAGCCGAGCAACAAGTTCTTGACTCCTTAGCTATCAAAAGACTCTAGGCTAGAGTGGATGAATTAATGGCCAATTTCCAAGAAGAACCTCAACTCGACGAAGAGAGCGAGCTCCCACCAGAAGATAAATTTGAAGAAGCAGATATAATGAGCCAATCTTGGATAGAGC
>ML390175.1:90491-113896 GCA_005239525.1 Nicotiana knightiana | reverse complement strand
CCCTGGCGTTTGGGCTCTAACGCCCCCCTAACGCCAGGGGGGCCTGGCGTTATGGCCCTAACACCCCCCTTACGCCAGGGGGGGCCAGGCTTTATGGGGTAAACGCCCCCCTAACGCCAGGGGGAGCCTGGCTTTAGGGGGCAAACGCCCGGCTATCGCCCGGGCGTCTCCTTTTGCGTATTTTTGACGTATTTGCATCCCTTTAGCTCCGTTTCCATTTCCAATTCACCTACACATAAAATAAACTCCATTAAGCACATAACAAGTGTAATTTTATCATTAATGCGCATAAAATGTAAGGTATATCACATGTTAAACTATGCAATTTAGTCTCGCATCAATAAGCGTACATACAAGGAAAAAGTCGTACATGCTGCATGACAGAATGTAGCAAGAGTTACAAGTTTAGAAGAATTTTGACCACAGACCATGGTGTGAGAAGAGGCCAAAGGGGGGAATGCCCTGGCCTTTGGATTTATTCAAAGAACAGTTGCCCAAATGGCAAGAAGAGTGTTAAAGTATTCGCAAGAGCTACAGGTTATGAGAATAATAAATGCATCAGTCAACATTCGAGGACACATGTTCCAAAGGGGGGAATGATGTTATACCCCATGTTTTCGTATGTAAAAGTACGCCATAAGTAATTGATGAAATCTCGAAAATGAGGTATTACATCTCGTATTTTTCGTACGTTAAAGTTTTGTCGTAAGTTAATCGACGTAAGTTTGGGAACGAGATTATTTTAAGATTATAAGCATTATGATATTTCAAACACGTGATGAGTAAATTCGAGAAGGTGAGAGGTAAGAAAATCGAAGAAAATGAATTTCGTCGAAGTTTGACAAATTGGGGTAAAATACGATCTGAGCTATAATTGTAAAGACCCGTACGAATTTTTATGTCAAAAATAATGCCCAAGTAGGTCCTTGTGCTGTTATAACTGTAAAAGTTCTTAAAACGGTCATATTTTGAGTAAAAAGTATCCCAGAAGTTGAAAGATTAAATTTTCCAGAAATTGCGCGTTATGCGACGCACTATGCGATCGCATAATAGGTATGCGGACTGCATAGTGGTCGCATACCTGGGCAGTTTGTTGTCCATTTTGAGGACATCTATGCGGCCTAAAATGCAATCGCATTTCACAAATGCGGGCCGCATAGTTGTCGCATTCTTGCCCTATGGTTTTTGCGAGGGAGGTTATGCGACGCACTATGCGATCGCATAACAGGTACGCAGACCGCATAGTGGTCACATACCCGGGCAGTCTGGTCTCCTTTTGTCCCATTTCGAGGTCCATTTATGCGATAGGAATGTGGACCGCATAGCAGGAATGCGATCGCATTCCTGACCGCATCTCTGTGTCGGGGCTCCTTTTTTCTAAGTTTAAAACCCGAACCCCTATTTTATAAAACACCTCTTTCCTTCATTTTTAACGATCTTCTGACCAAAAATAGAAATATAAGAAGAGAGTTCTTGAGAGAGAAGGTTTCAACATCATCTAATTTGGTTCTTCAAAATCACTCAAGCCCGGAAATTATCAAGTTATTGTCATCTTCTTCACTCAAAGAGGTAAGTCTTCACCCTATTTCCCCAATTTCTCATATTTTTTGTAAGAATAAAACACATATAGGTTGGGTCTTGAAAATAAAAAGTGAAACCTTGCATGCATGTGAATAATCTTCCATAATCTAGCAAAAGGGAAGTAAGTTAGGGCATTCTTTCACTAAAAAGGGGTTAGTTAATCTAAAGGACCGCATAGTAGTTGATAAAATGCCCAAATGAGTCCAAGGTTTCTAACTCTAAGTTTGAATGTGTCACATTGTAAATTAGAATGAAGGCGCTAGAAGGTCCGGTGATTTTGGATAGAAATTATAGAGAAATTCCAACTCAAGGTATGTATGGCTAACTCTAATCCTCATAGGATAAACCCATGGTGCTCACCTTCCGAGTATGATTCTCTTGTAGGATATCTATGGAATTTATGTGTTCTATGTGCCTAATTGAGGAATCTTTGATTCTATGCCATTCCATGCTAATACCATATCGTTGTGCTACTTGAGTATATGAGTTGCGATCATTTTATTCCTTCTTCTACTATGTGTGTGATCCTTGCATGTGATGGGTGTGGTAATTATGAAAGACTAAAATGGTACGAAATATGAATCAAAAGTTGCTATGATATGAAATGTGGGTAAAGAGACGGTAATGATGTGAAATGTGAAACATGAGGTTGAATTGTTGTGAAACATGGATTAATGGAACGGATGGTTATGGAATATGGATTAAGGGATGAATTGTTGTGAAATGTGAATCAAAGGATTCTAATGATATGAAAAATGAATCAAAGAACAATATGTGTTGGGGATCAAAAAGGTTAAAAATTATGTAAGTGATCTAAAACACTCGTAATTGTACCAGGAGAATATCCTAGGGGTGAGAAGGCCTATCCGGTCTGGCTGGATTCGGACTCCATGTCGTACACATGGATGACTTGATATTGTGATATGATTATGATTTGATGATGATTATTGTCCTCAGTGTTTACAGTTGAGATGGCCTAGTCGATCGGGCAAAGATCGAACTCCGTGTGTCCTGCACAAGCCACTGTGTTATCCTAGCCAATTCGGGCAGAGATCGGACTCTGTGAGAACAAGCCACGGTGGTTATATATGATGTGATTGAAATTTGGACCTCACCTAGGATGGCTTAGCCGATCGGGCAGATATCGGACTCCGTGTGAAAACGACACGGTGGATCAATAATAATAATAACAAGATGAACTTAAAAGTACATTAACCAAAAGATGGCAAAACGGGATGAGGGTTGTGGTAACTCTTGTTTGTGTTTTTTTCCTTGCCTCAGTGTATTGTTATCGGATGCCTCTATTTGTGTTGGCTGTTGATATTTATCATATCTAGAGTAGGTTTGTTCATACATACTAGTTTTATTCAATGGTACTAACGTCCCTTTTGCCGGGGGCGCTACATCTTTTAAATGGATGTAGGTGGTTCTGTAGCAGGTAGCGCCGATCGCCTATAGTGGTGCCTTTCCTTCCATCTCTTCAGTAGTCTTGGTGAGCCCCACTTCCTCTCGGGGCTGTGTGTAAATCATGTTGACTCATTTTGTTTTATGTCATTCCTTTTGAGGTATAGCCGAGACGTTGTTACCGGCAAGTCTATGTATTCTTCTCCGCACACTTAGAGGCTCCGTAGACACTATGTGGGTTGTAAACATATTTTGGGTATTTGTTGTACTTACTCGTCATCGTGGTCCCGTAACGGGAATGTTGTACCTAGTATGTATGTTTTGGTAATATCTAAGGTTCAAAATATTAAAAGAAGAAAGGGATTTATGTTGTAAGTGCATGCTTGAATCTATTTTGTTGTTCACTTATAAAATGTACATTATGAACACGGGGAAATGCGTTGGGTAGGAAAGGTAATCCAGGTCCGCTTGACCGGGTTAATCCAGTTGGTCACCGGTCTTGTCCCTCGGTTTTGGGGCGTGACAATAATACTCGGTATTTATGGACTAGTACCATATAAGGTACCACATGACAATAATAGTAAGGTGTACAAAGTGTGTTAAAAGTGGATAGTATTTTAAGTAATTTGAGATAATTCTTAATTATGTGAATAATTGGGTAATTATTGGTTAATGGAAAATTAACAAGTTAATTAAGCAATTGGTGGATAAATCTTTTGGATAAGCCTTAACCATAACGCGTCAGCCCCCCAATTCCTACATTATGACTCTTATATTATGAGAGAAATGTGGCACATTATGTACATTATGTAGCTTAGTCATTATCATGTGGGGCCCAACCATTTAAAGCATAAAACTCTATAATTCAAAGGGAAGCTTATTTCAAAATGTTATGGACGATACAAATCCAAGGTTTTTGAAGTTGGCCAAAGTTAACTTCAATATAATTCAAGTCATGCACCAACAGGATCTCAAACACATATTAAGATAATGAAGGAATTTTTTCATAGTTTAAGATTTGAGATTGACAAGGGATCGGATGAGATTTTCTAAGATTCCTTTTCTTATACTACAACAAATTCATACGAGACTTCGTAAGGTAATAGCAACAGGAATTGTGATTCTAAGAGAGCACGGTAATCTCTTTCTCAAGAATATTAAATGAATTATTTTTTTCACTACTTAGATCCGTTGTTAAGTATTTTTCGCAAAAGAGGTGTGTTAGGGGGATTGTAAATAGAATCAGTTCAGGTTTGTTAAGGCTATCCCTTCATTCTTTTGGCATGATTCATACGATACAAACGAAACGAGAAAATGCACAACTTCCATAAATGACTCTATTCATAGAAGTATTAGAGGTGCCTATGTTCTTGAATTCCCATATGTCTTATTATTCTATTGTCTGTTCATGGGTCTCAGAAAATACGCAAGTTAATAAAGTTTATTTCATGATATTAATCAAAGGCAAAATTGTCTTATGACAATCCGAAGGATTTTATTGATGTACTTCTCATGCATTGCATTCATGTACATTAATCCATGATCAGACGGTGTTATATAAGCGTATATATATATATGTGTGTGTGTGTGTATGTGTGTATATATCTATATATATATATATATAGGATATGGAAAAATGTTACAGCGTTATATACGCACCACCAGCTAATCAGCTGGTATACGTTGATGATTTGCCCACAGTGGCCGAGATGATATGATGGGATGCCCTCAGAGGCCTTATGATGTTATGAATGCATATCCCTATGCATGGTATGACATTTATACGCATATGCATGACATTATAAATATTAATGATTCACAGAGATATTCAGATATACATTTTGAGTATTTTACTCCATGTCTCTCTCATGTCTATTGTTTACTGATTTTCACTCCTTACATACTCGGTACATTATTTGTATTGACGTCCCTTTTGTCTGGGGATGTTGTGTTTCTGTAACGACCCGGTCGGTCGTTCCGTGAGATTAGCCCCGTTTCCCCTATTTCTGCTTTATCGTATGTTGCTTAGCCTATTTATGTTGTGTTGGGTCAGTTGGTTCGGGTTCGGAGTGGTCGTGGTGAAAACATAGATACTTAGTCTCTTAATTGGCTAAATAGTTGAAAAAGTAAACTAGGAGTTGACTTATTGGTAAACTACCTCGGAATGTAAATTTTATGGCTCGGATAGCTTCGTTAGGTGATTTGGGACTTAGGAGTGTGTTCGGAATGAAGTTTTGTTGTCCGGTGCAGAATAAGGCTTGAATTGGCGGAAGTTAGTTTTTGGCGATTTCCGGTCTGCAGGGGAAAATAGGCTATCGGGATCAGAATGGAATTCTGAAATTTGTAGCAGGTTCGTAATGTCATTTTGGATACGTGTGCAAATTTTCAGGTCATTCGGACGTGTTTTGGTTGGTTTCGGCATCATTGGCGAAATTTAGAAGTTTCAAAGTTCACAGGCTTGAATTTGATGTGATTTTGGTGTTTTTGCGCTGTTTTTGGTGTTTCGAAGGCTCGACTAGGTTTGAATGAAGTTTTAGGATGTGTTGGTATGTTTGATTGAGGTCCCGAGGGCCTCGGGTGAGTTTCGGGTGGTTATCGGAGTGTGTTTGGCCTTAGAGGGACTGTTGTAGCTGATGTAATTTTTGCCCACTGGTTTCCTTATATGCGATCGCAATAGTGGGGATGCGATCGCATAGGTTTTTTCTGAGGCAGTGTTCTTTTTCTTCTATGTGATCGCCTATGTGGGGCCACGATCGCGTATGTGAGGGAGGGGAAGCAATGTGATCGCGTTTGGTCTTGTGCGATCACGTAGTGTAATTTTAATGGGGCAGCAGACTGTTCTTCGCGATCGCGTGGGAACTCCCCCGATCACAGTGAAGAAAGAGACCTGGGCAGACAGTTTTTAAGTTCTAAACGGGGGTTTTTGTCCATAACTCAATATTCCATTAGAGAGCTCAGGGGAAGGAGAATTTTGACGAGATTTTTAGTGGGATTCTTATGGTAAGTGTTCTTCAATCACTTTTGGTTTAACTTCATGAATTAGTCTTGATTTTTACCATGCAATTTGAGGAATTAAAGTAGAAATTTGGGGAAAATGGGAGGGAGAATTGGAAATTTCTTTTGATGATTTGAGTGGGCAATTGAGGTTGGATTTTGGTAAATTTATATGGGTAGACTCGTGAGGGAATGAGGATTCTAGTTTTGTGATTTTTATCAAATTTCGAGATGTGGGCCTGGGGCTCGGGTTTGGCTAATTTCGAGAATTGTGCCTAATTTTGATAGTTTTTCGATTGGGGTTCATCTCCCTAGAATATTTTGATGTTATTAATCTGATTTGTGATAGACTCGGATCATTTGGGAGCCAATTTGATGTTATTAATCTGATTTGTGATAGAGTCGGAGCATTTGGGGCAAGAGCATCGTGGAGTAGCTTTTGGGCTGTTTTGAGGTAAGTAACGATGGTAACTCTAAACCTGAGGGTATGAAACCCTGCTATTTTATACTGTTTTGGTAAATGAGGTGACGCACATGCTAGGTGACAAGCGTGTGGGCGTGCACCGATAGAGATTTTGACTTGGTCCGTCCCGTGGCGACTATTAAGTCGCGTATTCGATTTGAAACCTTATGACATCCTGTATTTTAGAAATTTATACTTGTTTATGGGTTGTGAGCCATGTTTGGGGCCTTGTGCCGACCTGTTTAGACCCTCAAAGGTACTTTTACACTATTCTCACACTGTCTTGATAGAACAATTGTGAACTCGGTCATATTTTTTACTTGTCGTTATTTTCACTGTTATCACACTGTTCTGAAACTCTGAGAGGTATTTTGGGATGAGTCCCGTGAGTAGAGATGAATTTCCCGAGTGGCTTATGAGGATGACTGAGTGAGGCCGAGAGCCGAGTATGTAAGGATAGTTATGGATCGAGTTGCACGCCGCACCAATATATATTATGTATGGATCGGGTTGCATGCCGCAACAATATATGTTATATATGGATCGGGCTACATGCCGCAGCAAATATAGCGCTTGGGCTGTAGGAGCCCCTCCGGAGTCTGTACACTCCTAGTGGGCGCAGTCGACTATTATACGTATCGGGCTGCACGCCGCAGCGTATGTTATATGGATTGGGCTGCACACCACAGCAGTATATATATATATATATATATATATATATATATATATATATATATATATACACACACACAATGCTGTGGTGTGCAGCCCGATCATTGGACTGCCTGCCGCAGCAGTTGTGTGTATTCATGGTACTTGTTGAGTGCGAGTGTTTAGTGTGAGCATGAGATACTGATAGTGGAGTCATGAGTGACTGAGATACCTTGTTATGAGAGATATTGTGCCTGGATGGCTGTTACATTGTGAATTTTACTGCTTTTCTCTCCCTTCTCTATCTGAGCCTTCTAATAAAAGTTGAATTACTGCTTTTATGAAATCATGATTTATAAATTCTCGTCACTACACTCAAGTTTTTAGTTACTTTGATTACTTACTAAGTTGGCATACTCATATTACTCCCTGCACCTCTATGTGCAGATCCAGGTACCGGACCATCTCACTAGTTGATTTTCGGACGTGCTTGGAGTTTGTTCGAGGATCGAGATAGCTGCTCAGTGTCCCTAGCTCACCTCTTTTCCTTTCCTCAGTTCATAGTTTTGTCTTTCATACTTCAGACTCTTGTAGTAGCAAAGTCACTTTATTGTACATTATATTTATCGTCCTAGGTGCTCATGACAGTTGGCTCCAGGTTTTGGGGTAGTGTATAAATTGTTTATCTCATTTTGCTGTTTTAATCTGCTAGTTTTGGAAATTATGATAGTATGTAATGGTTGGCTAGCCTAATTCCATGATAGGCGCCATCACGGCCGGCTTAGGATTTGGGGTCGTGACAGTTTCATGCCCACAGGTTCCGATAGACAGATTAAGAGTCCTCCAAGTAGGCTATCAGCTCAGCGGAAGATGTTGGTACGCTCCATTTGCTCCGGAGTTTCTTATTTGGTCGCGAACTCGACCGTTGGAAAATGATTCCGCGATCTTCCAAATTTATTTTTTTTTCCGCAAAAAATATTAGAAAAGAAAATATTAAATAATAGAAAAGGAAAATAAATTTGGTCCAAAAAATTATCAATCAATCGTATGAACAAAGTTGAACCGAAGCCAAGCCGAGCAAGCGAATACGACGACGGTGCGAGACACCACTTCTTCTTAATTCTTTAAGAGCTAGAAGATGTACTTCTCTATATAAGCACAAAGATTTTCTTTCCTTCTTCCAATGAGGGACGAAGTGCATTAGTAAAGTGAACTAATTCAAAATTTTATTTCCCTTCATTTCTTTTCTCACCATTTTTCATTCACGTCTCTTTTGTTTTTACTAACAAAACCCAACAAATATTAGTATGTCACTTGTGTTTGCCTCTTCGTGAGATTGTTCTTTCAGTATTTCTATACTTTCTTTTATATAGTGGATTGCTCATCGCCGCTGTGGATGTAGGTCAATTGACCGAACCACGTTAAATGTTTGTCTCTTTTGGTATATTTTTCTCTTTTTGTTGTATGATTATCGTCGTTCAAAGTTTATTTTACTAGCTTTCGCATAACACTTGATTATTTCGATTCTAACAATATTTTCCTCTTATGCAGGGATGAGAAGAAGAAGCAAAATGTGAAGTGTATAAGATTTGACGTTAATGGTGAAAGTAAAGTTGTATTGATCGCAAGCAGAGATATACGGAAGGAGGAGAGGATATATTGTGATTATAATGATGAATATCCAACAGAGCACTTTGTCCGACTCCAAATAGCAAATTAACTTATACATGTCTAACTGACCTTTCCGGTTTTGGTTTCTACATTAGTAGTCTCTTGCTGCATACCAGTAAACGTTGGGTTTGGTTGGGTAGCTGCATAAGAAGGATTTTGTCTTGAGGAAGCCCAATTCATTAATTTAGGTCTAATTGTCCATTCTCACATCTCAAACGTCAAGAACGTTCATGTATAAGCACATAGCTCCAGTTGCTTGTGAAGTTTTTGTGTTCATATATTGGCTTTATAGATTCCAGCCATTAACTAATTTACATCTACTTATTGCATTGACTTTATCTTAATAAAAGATTGTGATCATTTGGCCAGAAAACGTTGGTGGATATTTCATTGTGTTTTAGTTTTATTGATGTTATGGACTCATGCATATCGCTATGAAAGTTCCTAATGGTTGAAAAGTTCGATAAGAAATTTATGAGCTACTCATTCAATGTCCCTGCCATGAGCACCTTTGATCAAGTGTACCTGACTCGTGTCCAAACACAACTAACACTCCATCCAAAGGGAAAGTTTTGCTCCTCTATTGACTTAACTTTTGCCTTTTGTGTGTGTATCTTTCTCTTAATATTAGAATGTTAACGTTTAGTCAATTATGAGAAATGATTGAAAATGTCATTTCCTTCTTTAAGATTCGAAGAGAGATTAATAGCCTGTTTGACTAAGCTGCAAAAATTAGTTTATTTTGAGAAGTAATTTTTTTCAAAAGTATTTTTGGTGAGAAGCAGTTTGTGTTTGGCTAATTAATTTAAAAAATACTTCTAAGCAGCAATTAGTGCTTGGCCAAGCTTTTAAAAACTGCTTCTAAGTGTATTTTTCTCAAAAGTGCTTTACAAAAAATACTTTTGTAAAAAAGTTACTTTTTTCTGTTTTTCCAAAACTGCTTCTGCTTCTCCTCTAAAGCATTTTTTCTTCTTCTAAAAGCTTGATCAAACACTTCAACTTTGAAACAAAGCACTTTTTAATTAAAATAAAGTATTTTTGACTTTGAAGAAACTTGGCCAAACAGGATATAAATATCATTGACTCGATCACGCCGCATGCCCAATATTCATATTTTTCTTATCTCTTTATGTTCTCAATTGAAGACTTTTCTTTATTATGGAGTGATACACCTTTATAAAAATAAGTGTCTATGATGTGCTTTGTTCTTATTTGTGGAGCCCATATATTTTCTTTGTTTTACATCTCTTGTTATTTGTAAATATATTGCGTTTACCCTTAAAATTGGATAACAATTAAATTCGTAACTGGTTTTAAGGATATGTGATTTCATTTGGCACAAACTGAGAAAATATGAGCATTGATATTAAATATTAACTGTAAAATAAAGCAAACCAATATAAAGTGCATCTTGGCGCTCGAGCTAGATCGCTCTCGAACAGACTAAGTGGATAACTGAAAAGGATGAACTGAATAGCAGAGTATAAATGCTTAAGAGAGAAAATATTATATAATGCTTCGTTATGAGTGAATATGATGATTACAAAATGATTGGAACTCCCCTTTATATAGTAGAGGAATTCTACTTATGGGACAATTTTAAATAAAAAAGAAAATTCCATGATTGGCTAAATAACCGGTCTTGATTTGGTACGTGCCGAGATTTTTGCCACAATCCTTGCCCAGTCACGGATATCTCGGCTTTCAGTTATTCAACTCAGCAGGTTTTCTTCGGCCTCGCTCGATGCATATCCTGTTCGGTCTTGATCTCGGCTGGTCTCGATCTTAATTGGTCCCCGAATTACGAGGTCAATTGTAGCTTCATGTCACGATCCGAAATAACACGGAATCGAACATTGGCCTTCTATCATGTTCTCGATTAACCATACAAAATCGGGCAAGCCCGGTTTTGACCGTATACAAATAGTCCTCTCGTTTCTCAAAAATAAGATGATGAGAAACGACATGAATTCTCGAGCTTCATCTTTTCGACTGATGGCATCATTGACTAGTTTGAGCATGACATAAGCAACGAAACATCATGTCGGTCCAGTAACCAAGGCATTAAATGCCAGTCAGGCATTGGTCTGCCACTAGGCCGCTCTGAACCGTCGCCTTCAACCTATAAAACTTTGTTTCTTTTTTCTTTTGAACTTTTACAGTCATCTTTTGCTCAGCTTTTTCTCTCAAGGAATTATCACTTCCCACTTCTCATACCTAAATTTCCTGAATTTTAGTCCATTCTCTACTTTTTACTTTCACAAATGGCTAAGACTTCTAAAACAATGCCACAAAAAGAAGCTTTGTCTTCATCTCTCTCCGCCGGTGATGCAGCTGTGGTGGAGTACCACCCTGAGGAATATGTTCCGATGGGGTGCTCGACGGTTTCCGACTTCAAGATAGAGAAGACCCCCTCGGTGTAGGGTCGGTGCGGACCGATGTTAAGGTACATCTGCACCATCACCGAGGGCCTCCTCAACAAAGTTAAAGATGAGTGCAACTGGGTAAACAAGGACATGGTCGTTCCCTGTCCTGAGGAATCGATCACCACATACGTAGAGGGGTATCTAAGTGTTTACAATTACCCCTTTACGTATATCCCCCTGGACTCCGTAATAGTTTCCTTCTACAAAAGGTACAATGTTACCCTGGGCCAGATTCACCTTTCATTTTGGAGGATCGTTGTCCTCATCCGCTTCTTCTCCAGTAAAATCGAGGGTTACTTATTTACCCTCGATCATCTAATGTGTCTCTACAGTCCCCAGATGTATCGAGGACTAATTAAGCTTTCTCATCGGGCCAGCAAAGCCTCATTCTCTAGTCTTGACGAGACCCGCGATCAGGGCTGGATGGGCAGGTTTGTCTGAATAAGGACATCGGACCTTATCCTTGCCGAAGATACGTCGAACCTGGAGCAGTGGAATTTTAATCGTAATTGTCTTTTCCTTGAGTGCTCATTTTTCCATTCTTACTTTCTTCAACCGTCGCTTATTTCATGAGTTAAAAAGATGGGTTAAGGGCCTAGTATCTCAGAGGCCCTGCTCCGAAAGGGCTTGGATGAACCTTTCCAAAGGTCGATGGGAGGCTCGTAACCATGATAAGCTTATGGTTCTTACTTGTTAACCATTTTAGTCTTTCTTAAAGTAACTGGCTTTCCTTTCTTCGCATGTCTCGTGAAGGATGTACCAATGAGACCTTCTTCTAACGACGAAGAAGTCCTCCCTCAACCATCAGCTCCAAAGCCGGTTAAGGAGAAAACAAGAAAAAGGGCCTCAAGTCCGTTGGGCTCAGAAAAGAAGAGCCCGGTGAAGAAAACTCACAAGCCTAAAGAAAACAATGTTGCCTTGTCTATGGAATTGGTATGTCGGCTAATGGACGAGTCAGAAGATGAGCGCCATGAAAAATAATATGTCGGGTTGGTGACTCGCCCGCGGGTTCTGGTACAGAAGTTCTCTAAACAGGAGGCAATCAATAAGGGATCTTCGGCCGAGGTTCTCAAACTAGAAGTCACCCCATCTCCGGTGAATACGGGGGAAATAGATCCTCATCTAAAAATCCCCCAAGTATCAGAAGAGGTTCCTGGGGTGGTCGATATTTCGGACTCCCCCCAGTTTTCTGATGCCATGATCTAAGAGGCCAATATGTTAGAGGGACAATGGATGGATCTCCATAGCTTCTTTGACGGGCTCGAGGGATCTGCTTCCGAAGAGATCCCCGATTTTGGGGATCTATCGGTCCCGAGGAAGATACCATCGTCGGGGGCAACTTGGTCTCCACCAAGCTCGAAGCCGGTAGATCAATTTCCAGCTCTAAGTGATGATCCCAACTGATAACCCCTGGTCGTGATTTCCAGGTATCTGAGGGGCTTGGTGATCAAAGAAGACCAGGCGATGATGAATGTCGTGGGGGGCGCTTGCTTGTTCAACGAGGCCCAACACGCACTAAATCGGCTAACCTTCGAACTCTGTTTCATACTCTCTTTGTACTTATAGATTGTTCTTAAAACTTTTTCTCTTTCTTTTATAGGCTTCGGTGTTTCACCATGAACCCTTTGTCAGAGTCCGAGAGGAGCATAAGGTCGAAGTTCAGAGCCTAACTGAGAAGAACGATACTTACCAGCTCCTCAGTGAAAGACTCTAAGCTGATATGGTCGCAGCTCGGGAGGAGCATACCGACATGGACAAACAGGTATTCTGAATGCTCCATGATAGTGATGCCGAGTTAGAGATAACCAGTAATGATCCAATTCTGCAGATTCGATAGAGGCTCGAGCAAATTGACTAGCTCAGCGAGCAAGTGGATGATGTTCGGGCTGAGGCTGATGTTTTTAAAGGGAGCATGGACATCTTGGTTGCGATGAAAGATATCGTTCAGGATCAGTTGGAATAGGATGAGACTCAACTTCGAGCTAAGAAAGAGAATAACTCAGTGCAAACCGAGAAGATCAAAGAGCTCCAGTCTCAATTGGACTCGGCCGCCGGCAAACTTGAGGAGGCTAAATCCGAAGTGATCAAGTCCGGCATCCAGGCCGATAAAAAGGTGTCTCAGTTCAAATTTTATGCCGAGGCCATCAAGACCAAGGTAAGAAACATGATTGATCATGCGAAGTGGAAAGCTCGGAGGGAGGCGCTCGAAGATGTTCAAGCCCAAAATTTTGATATTTTGGCCGAGATTGACAATGCCCGAGCAGAAGAAGAACATCGGGCTCGGAAGCTGGCCTTCCCCGAAGATGACTCCAATTATATTGAAGAAGAAGATCTCGAAGACGGAGATGTCGCTTACGATGAAGACCAAGCTTAATAGAATGTAGTTTTTTTTGTCCTTTTCTTTTGTGCTTTTTTTTCTGGGGTCTCTTTCGAGCTATTGTATAGAATTTTGATCGGTCCATGCAGCCCTTATAAATTATTTTGACATATATATATATATATATATATATATATATATATATATATATAAACTTCCTTTTGACTCATGAAATTATGAAGTTGTATGTTAGGGTCGAGGTTTAGACAATTTGATTGAAATCGAGCTAGTATAGCCCTTAAGTTTTATGACTGAGCGAGGGTCAACTCAAACTGAAAATAGAGTTAAAAGAGTAACAACGGTCTCTCGAACTCAAATCAAAAACAGCCCTTAGGCTTTTGTATTTTTTGTACTAGGTCGTTCTAGCCTTTGTAAAAAGATTGTTTATGGCTTTCTCCCCTTTTCGGCTTGAAAAGTTTTTTATTATTTGTATCTACAAAACTTGTAATGCCTCAGCATGAAATAAGGAATTTGTTCAAGATTTTGAACAATTTTTTGCTCATTAGAGTTTTCGAGGCTTGATATTATCGAAGCCTTTTATGATTTTGCCGAGGGTAGCCTTTTTAATCGGTTATGGAAAAATTTGAATGCCTATTTTGTTACGAAATTCGGACGTCTTCGAACCGTGTTAATTCGTCCATAGCCTCTTAATTCAGGATTTTCCCGTTCGGCTTATTTCCCAGTTTTACTTCGAGCTTGTCCGAAGTATAAGTCCCCGAGTGGGGTTGTCGTGGCCTTTAAAAATTGAAGGTTGCCCAAAAGGTCTTATGACCTTGAAGTTTTAATAATTCGGTATTATTTTTAATTTACTTTTCGAATGGCAGTCCCCAAGTGAGGGTAATTATCCGAACTCGGGTTATGATTAGCCCTTAAGATTGTTTCCATAACAGTTCGAGAGCATGCAATTGTAAAGTAGAAACTTTTCTAAGGCAAGAGATATCGGAAGGGAAAAATAATTCTCTTTATAAATGATTATACATGCGTACATGTTTTGTGTTAGGGCTCGAGAAACCTACGTGGGCACGGTTCGTTCAACCGTTTGGCCCTTACAATTTTACCTATCGAGACCTCGATACTATTAAGTAATTTCCCCGTAACAAAGTTGACGTTCCAGGTCAATGCCCCACAATATTCGAGGTTTATTGCAAAGAAGTCTCGGATACTGTTGAATTGTTCTAAGTTAGCATGATCAATGGTTGCCTCATTAAAAACCTTGCCGAAAAAACCCATTTGGGACAAAATCGGTCTAAGAGAAAAAGAGTGCAACGCATGCTTCCAAACCTAAGGAGTTCTTGTCGAAGAATCCATCATTATTTCTAGTCGAACACCTACAAGATTTAGTTTAAAGTATAAACGAAAATGGAAGGGGTCGTACCTTAGCAGTAGTATTATTTTAGGAGTGATACGTTCCTATTGCTCAGTAGTTGTTCGCCATTCATCGTGCCGAGCTTGTAGGATCCTTTTTCACTGATTTCGAGAACCTGGTACGGTCCTTCCCAGTTCGGCCCCAGATTTCCTTCATTTGGATTTCGGATGTTGAGGCAGACTTTTCTTATCACCAAGTCCCATATGTTAAGATGTCAAATATTGGCTCTTCGATTGTAGTACCATTCGATCCGCTATTTTTGGGCGGCCAATCGGACGAGGGCGGCTTCACGTCTTTCATACAATAATTCTAGGCTCGTATTCATGGCCTCGTTATTTGATTCTTCTGTTGCATATCGGAACCTGATGCTAGGTTCTTCGACCTCGACCCGGATAAGAGCTTCGGCACTATAAACTAACGAGAACGGTGTTGCTCTTGTGCTAGACTTCGACGTTGTGCGGTATGCCTAAAGAACCTCGGGCAATATCTCTCAACTTCCCTTTGGCGTCGGTCAGCCTCTTCTTAAGATTCTGAATGATGGTTTTGTTGGTCGATTTGGCTTGTCCATTTTTGCTGGGATGATACGGTGTCGAGAGTATTCTTTTGATCTTGTGATCCTCGAGAAATTAAGTTACCTTGCTGCCGATGAATTATTTTCCATTATCACATAAAATCTCGGAGGAAATCCCGAATCGACATATGATGTGGTCCCAAATGAAATCTATGTTTTTTTTTTCTCCGACTTTCTCGAAAGCTTGTGCTTCGCCCACTTAGAAAAATTATCAGTTAGAAATAAAATAAACTGAACTTTACCTAGGGCCGATGGGAGAGGGCCGACGATGTCCATTATCCATTTCATGAACGGCCATGGGGATAAGACCGAATGGAGCTGCTCTCCGGGCTGGTGAAACATTCCCGCATACCTTTGTCATTTGTCGCATTTTCGAACAAATTCCTTTGAATCTTTCTCCATGTCGATCAAATAATATCCTGCTCTGATTACTTTGTGGACCAGAAATTCGGCACCGGAATGATTTCCACAAATTCGTTGTCTCCTGGTCCCAAACATATTTCCAAGGGTCTATCGAACATCCTTCTAAATAGTGTTCCGTCTTCGGAAAAAGTGAACCGTGCGGCCTTTGTACGTAGATCTCTCGACTCCCTTGGATATGACGTAAGTTACCTGTTCTTTAAGTACTCTATGTACTTGTTTCTCCAATCCCGAATCATACTTGTGGAGTTTATCTTGGTGAGACCTTCTTCGATCACCGATCTCATGAGTTGTATGATAGTCCCCGAGTTGAGCTCGTCATCTTCGACCGATGAACCTAAATTTGCAAGAGAGTCGGCGTCGTTGTTTTGTTCTCGAGGTACATGTTGCAAGGTCCCTTCCTTGAATCGATGTAGAGTTACATGTAGCTTATTCAAGTACCTTTGAATTCGGTCTTCTCGGACTTCGAAAGTCCTGTTAACTTGGTTTACCACGAGAAGGGGAATCACACTTGGCCTCAATGATGTCACGCCCCAACCTCGGGGAGCACGACCGGCACTCAACCGAGTGGATCTGGTTGAGCAAGCATGTTAGACTCTTTCTACCCAATTCGCTCATGCATCAAGAGAAAGCATATTTCCATTAATTAGATATTAAGGAGATCATGAATACAATTCAAAGTCATTTCCTTTAGTTACTGATCACGCCCAACTGTGCCTTATAAAATACAAAGCGATCGTTGCAAATATAATCTGGTTTAAAGTCTAGAGTCGAATCCTCAGGGAACTAACGTACCTATTACAACTCTCAATGATGCTAATGTAAGCTCAGACACTTTTCCGGGTGCAGTATTTTTATCAATAATTGTTTGGATTTATTAACTAAAAGGACTGATATTAAAATCTAATAATATTTAATATTAAAGATAAATCAATGGTAGAAAGATCTAGGGCAGTGATTTCCTCAATTGCTAAATTAATTCTTACTCTTTTGCTATACTCTCATAGTGTTACTCTATGAGGATTATGAGCTATGGGTTATTGCAATTGTCTCTCGATCAACTACAATAATTTACTAGAGCATTCTCTCGAACTACTCTAGCTGATATGCAACTCTAATTTATCCCGCCAAAGTTTCGTTATCTCTAACCCCACTTTTAAATTCAAGTAATGGATCTCTTAAATTACCCAAAAGTGGTCTTGTTCAACAACAATCTAACCTGGTACTCTTTCTCAAGCAACACAAGCAATTAGACACGATTAATCAAGGGCCCATTCAATTAATCACCATACAAAGCATAGTTGAACAATATTAGATTAAACTCGGATCGATTATAACAATATTGAGTCAAAAATTCATCTAACAATTGGTTCCATCAACCCTAGACGGATTATTTAGCTACTCATGCTAAAACACAAAGAAAGCATAAAATAATTCATAATTCCCAAAATAATGACAAAAGATGGAGAATAAAAAAACTTTAATTGTAGCCTGGTCTTCTCAAACTTGTTCTTTCGTCCAAATTCAATCTCAAAAAAACAAGCTTAAACTCTCTTGGACGAGTTTATAGGGTTTTAAATAGGGTTGGGCTAATTTCTCCCATTTTTTCACTTAAGTCCCTACATTTTCTGGGCTCTTTCCGGATCGACCGCGGCCGCGGCAAAACGCGGTGTGATCGCAATGGTTTGCATAAGTTCTACCTCGTATTGTTTTACCCACCGCGTTCCAGCCGCGGTCGCGGTGGGCTCCACTCCAGCCATCTTCGCCTTTTTTTGCTTTTTTTTTACTCGGGTTCTTCTTGATTGGCCTTATACTCCCGCGATTGACTCCAAAACGCTCCAAAGTATCTTCCAAACGTGGATTATTTCCTGCAAAGCATAAATACACTATTTAGAGCATTTTGTTGTCATTTTTGCACTTAAAACAACACTAAAGTATGGTTCATTAAGAGTGTAAATAGCGTCTATATAGCCTACTATAAGTTACTTCAGTAGTTAATGTTTCAAATACACACCATTACGTAGTATGAAATGGAATACGTAATCCAATCCTAACATGATTCATGAACTTTCCAGCACCCATATACATATAACCCACACTATGTTACGGAGCCTCTAAATGCATACAAAAGAGTACTACAAAATTGCCGGCAACAAGGACCCGGCTATACCTCAAGTACAATACATAAGGAACAAACGAGACATAACCTCGAAATGAGTTGGGGCTCACCAAGACTGCTGAAAAAAGGATGCACCACTAGTTGCGATCAACACTGTCTACTATAGAACCACCTACATCCATTTAAAGATGTAGTGCCCCCGGCAAAAGGAATGTTAGTATTGTCGAATAGTACTAGTATACAAAGCTAAAACACCATCTCAATAGAATGAACAATAATACAAGGAAAGAAAATAGTCATGAGTTCAATAAGAGCTTCAAACAATACTAAAACATCAAGTAAGGGTCACATAAGTTCTCAACCAATTTCAATCTTATTAGGTTGGGTAATATTTAGTTCCATGTACCACAATACCACTGTGTTCTTACACGGAGTCCGATCTTGACCCGATCGGCTAGGTCATCTTATTTGAGACATCAACCATATCCACAATTTCAATCATCATTTCCAGCACAATTACCACCATGTGTGCGGCATGGAATCCAATCATATCCCGATCGGCTAGGCCATTTCACTTGAGACATCATCCTTTCAATCAATCATCTCACTTCATTTTTTTTCCCATCTTTCAATACATTGGCACGAGTGACCTCATTTATTGAGTCGTTCTTGGCACTTGGCCGTATTTCACAATTCAAGTTTCCCTTTTACACATTCAATAATATTATCATCATCAACAATAAGTCCTCTCATGTAAGTCATTTGTACACATAAGGGAAAATCTTGGAAAATCCTAAGCACATAGAGGCCTTTCATACAAATTGGCATAACAACCTTTATTCGACTTTTTTTTAACATGAAGTCTTAACCTTTCTTAACAGATATTCCATATTTTAAACATATCCTCAAAGGTCAATATGACATGATAAGCATTTAGTACAAATATTGAACATATATCATTCAACACAACAATTCTAGTATGGTCAACTTGGGAACTTACACCGATTACACGAACACCAGGGGTTTCGATTCTAAGAAGAAGGGGGTTTAGCCATACATACCTGAAATTCGCCTCTTAATGATACTACCACAATCCACTATACTAAGCAACTTCAATCTAAAATATTAACATCAAAATGGGACCAGCATTAGTAACAAATTCCATAGTTTAGGCTATTTAGATATTTTATCAAACACATAGTAGGAATAAATCTCTACATCTTATAGCCATAGAATTGGTTAGTCCAACTACCACCATTACCAACAATTTATTCCACCATCATTATTGAACATTTTATAACTTCCAATCATCATATGCATGACCATCCACCTACACCCAACCAACAAAATTTCATTAAATAATTACCTTTCAATCTCTATAATGGGTATGTATTTAAATTGGGAAATTATAGCTTCCAATCACCATCCCATGAGTCTCAATACTTAATCCATACTAATATTCCCATAATAAATCCATGCATGTAAGTCTAAGGGTGTAGGATTACCATTTGGAAGATATCTTGCAAAACCCTCCCATTGAGTTCTTGAAGAAATTTCTTGAAAATCTAAAGATTCCATGTGTACATTTTATCAACACTAGTGTAGAAATGATGGAATTTCACACAAAGATAATGGGGATGGATTACCTTAAAGAAGAGAGGAGTTTGTGGTCTTGAGAGAGTGGAGAAGAGCTCCAAACTTTGTTCAAGTTAAATGGGGGAAATGAACCCCAAAATTTGAGTACTTAAAAAGGCTTCAGGTGGGGGTAGCGTGCCTGTGCCAGCGCTAAATGCCTATACTTCACTGGTTTTCAAACTTGCTGAGAGGGTTGGCGTGCCACAATCCGCACGTTGCACTGTCCCTAACACGCTCCCAGTTATTTTCTTCTTTCCATTGCTTGCTTCTACACTCACCCTAATTGATAACTTGTTATGATATAGACCCGAATTGACTTCCAAACCTTCATACAAGTATGAAACCATGTTTACATAATAACATCCTTTCCATTTAATGTATATACTTGTTACACACAAATTCTTTTCATTCACAAAACTCCTTAACATGATCCAACGCACCTTAAACATATATTTTCATGTCAAAATGGTGTGGTTCTATCCCATAGGTCTCCTTTAATACTTGAACATGTTATTCCCAAATGCCGATGGCGCATTTTTAAATCTTGAATCATTAGTAAATTTTATTGGGGCCTTAGAGATGACCTCTGCTCCCAAGATTTTACCCAACTCGAGACCTGCAATCATGGCCTCATACTCCGCCTCATTTTTAGTTAATGTCAAAGTCCTGATAGATTGTCTAATAACATTACCCGTGGGTGGTTTTAGAACGATACCCAGCCCAAACACTTTTACGTTTGAAGCACCGTCCGTAAAGAGGGTCCAGACCCCCGAGGATGTACCTGATTTTATTAGCAATTCTCTTTCAACCTCGGGTACGAGGGCTGGCTTGAAGTCGGCCATGAAGTCTGCCAGGATTTGAGACTTGATGGAGGTTCAGGGTCGATACTTGATATTGTATCCACTGATCTCAACGGCCCATTTGGCCAATAGACCCGAAAGCTCGGGTTTATGAAAAATATTGTGAAGATGATAAATGTTACAACAGATATTGGATGACATTGGAAATATGGTTTTAGTTTCCTAGAGGCGCTTATTAAAGCAAGCCCTAATTTTTCTAAGTGTGGCTATCTGGTCTCGGCCTCACCTAAGGTCTGACTAACATAAAAGACAGGGAATTGTGTACAAGTAATGTTGCTCGTCCGTTTTCAGGGTATGAAGCAACAGTGGACTCGAAAAGTGTTGTTTTAGTTCTTCTAGGACCTGTTGGAATTTCGGAGTCCATGTAAAATTATTCTTCTACTTAAGCAGCAAGAAGAATTTGTGGCTCCTATCTGATGATCTCGAAGTGAATCGCCCTAGGGCGGCTATGCGCCCTGTTAAACTTTGCGCGGCCTTTACATTATCTACTACCGTGATATCCTCGATAGCTTTGATTTTATCGGGGTTGATTTTGATTCCCCGATTAGACACCATGAAGCCAAGAAACTTTCCGGATCCAACCCCGAACGCACACTTTTCTAGGTTGAGCTTCATATTTTACTTCCTCAGTATATCAAAAGTCTCCTACAAATGCTTTAAGTGGTCCTCTGCTCGCAGGGGCTTAACTAAAATGTCATCAATATAAATTTCAATTGATTTTCCTATTTGTTCTTTGAAAATTCGGTTTACTAGGCGTTGATAAGTTGCACCAGAATTTTTTAGTATGAACAACATTACACTATAACAGTAGGTGCCATACTTAGTGATAAACGAGGTCTTTTCCTGATCCTCCGGGTTCATCTATATTTGGTTGTACCCGTAGTAGGCATCAAGAAAACTGAGAATCTCATGGACGGTCGTGGCATCGATCATACGATCGATATTAGGCAAAGGAAAAGAATCCTTAGGGCATGCTTTGTTCAAGTCCTTATAATCTACGCACATTCTAAGTTTATTTCCCTTCTTAGGGACTACCACTACGTTTGCTAACTCAGGATATTTTACTTCCCGAATGGAACTTATTTTGAGAAGTTTGGTTACCTCATCCTTGATGAATGCATGATTAACCTCGGGCTGGGGCCTTTTTTTCTGCTTCAGCGGATTGAACTTCGGGTCCAGGCTTAATCTATGGGTAGTGATTTCCGGTGGGATCCCTGTCATATCGAGATGGGACCAAGAAAATCAATCCATATTATCTAAAAAGAAATGGATTAGTATTTTCTTGAGCCCGGGGGTTAACCCCATGTCCAGTATTTTCGGAGGATGTTGATGTGGTAGAAAAGATACTAGAGTTAACCAAGGACATTAATGATACATATTTTGTTGAATCTAGTGTCATTAGTATTGAGGATGTTGGCACACACTCCAACCATTTTTTCACATTGTGTCAGGATGATGATATGAAAATAGAGTCACCCAAACCACCTGAGGAGTTAAGGGATAAATNGGCCAGGCAGATTTGTTCCACCACCCCAGGAGCATGATCATAGAGCAGATTCAAAACTTGGGATCCAATTCATAAGTTCAAAGTGGAGGCATAAAGTGATTCAAGCGGTTGCTCGAAGGAGCATGGAAAGTAAAACTAATGGAAAGGATAACGAAGCTACTTGGATCAGGGAGCTTCTTGCACCTTACTTTTATTTCTTGTTTTGTCTATATGTGATGCACTGAGGACACTGCATGATTTAAGTGTGGAGTGTTGTACATATTTGTTGTGATTTGTTGTGTTTAGTGTGCTTTCTTGTTAGTAGTTTTAGCTTTTCTTGTTAGTAAGTTTCTTTTAGGTAGAACAAAACAAAAAAAAAATTTAGAAATATGTGGACTCTTCCCGACGATGGATCTCTTAGACAGTTCTCTTGAGGGAAGTAAGTCTAAAGAAAATACCAAAAAGATTTTTGTTTTAGGTAGTGTAGTAATTCTCCTTTGGTTTTTCTTTGGACCACAGTTCTTTTCCAAGGGTTTTTAATTGAACCGGGTGTAGGTAATTTTTAATTTTTAGGAGTAGGAATCACATGGTTGAGGGCTTAGTCGTAGCAATATCTCGGAATATCGTGATGCCTTGAGAATAGTCAGTACTTTGGTTGTGACGCTTAGGCTCAATTTTTTGACTCCAGGATAAACACCTTAAGTCGTGGATTCTTAAATTTGCTTAACTTCTTTGACTGGAGTGTCGTGATAGATCCAATCCTGAGTGAGCTATGTGCCATGTGTGTGTGAGGTTTGTATGTTATTCTATGCATTGCATTTGATGTCTAGAATTGCCCCGTGTGTGTGCAAAGCGAAATAGTAGTTTTATTCAGTCTTCGAAGTGATATAGGCGTTTCTTTGTTGAGCCAGTTGTGTATAGTTTACCCACTTAATTGTTATGTATCGTAGTTAACCCCGTTGAGCCTATAATCCTGTTTCTTTGGCAACCACATTACAAGCCATACCCCTTTGTTTGAATCAATCATATATTTGAACCTTGTCACCTCTCGTAAGCACTGAAAAAGTGATGAAATATGGAAAAGTTAAAGTGTGGAATGGTAGGTTGGTTTTTTAGGGGAATATTTGAAATACGGAGAAAGGTGCACTGTTTTGAAAAAGTAAGAGTCAGTTGAAAAAAAAAAGGGAAAAAAAAGAGAAAAAAAAATTAAAAAAATAAAATAAAATAAAATAAATAGTTGTATTGTTGTGAAAGAAAAATATATGTGGTGACTCTTGATGTAATTGTGCTTAAAGAAGTATGGGGTAATAACATTGATGTGAAGGTGGAGTTTGGCTTAATATAAGTTTGAGGTTGAGCGCTAAAGTATATGTATTAAAGT
>ML390175.1:33493-89665 GCA_005239525.1 Nicotiana knightiana | reverse complement strand
GTTAGAGTAGTGAGTGGATTGTGAATAAAGCATGGTATATGTGAGTCGACTATTGAGGCGAGAATGTCACACCTCTGTGCCTAAACTGTATTAAAAATTCTTGGTATAACGCGTTAAGGGATGTGTTTAATAAGTTGTATTCATGAGTGTAATTTGATTGCTCGAGGACGAGCAAATGTTTAAGTGTGGGGTGTTGATGCGTGTCTAGAATTCATGGTTTAACACGTTATATGCCTTACATTTTATGTGCGTTAATGATAAAAATACACTTTTTATGTGCATAATGGAGTCTATTTCATGTGTAGGTGAATTGGAGATGGAAGCCGAGCTAAATGGATGCAAAAACGTCGAAAATACGCTCAATAGGAGAAGAGGAGTGCACCGGGCTATAGCCGGGCATTTGAGACTTAAGGCCAGGCCTAGCCTGGAGTTATCCAGACGCCAGAGCCCAAACGCCAGGCCTGGCCAGGCGTTATCCAGGCGTTTGGCCTGAAACGCCTGGCCCCTGATTCGGTCAAATCCGAGTTTTGAAGAGTTTTAAGTGTTTCTCGGTTGGAATAGAAGTCTCCTACACGTTTAGGGTGTATACCAAACATATAAATAGACCCAAAAACACAACTTGAAGGGAGGGAAGCCATTAAAGTGAAGAAAAGCCTTTGGATTACTACTCAGCAAAGCAGAAACACTGATTTTTATCTCCTTATTTCATTACTCTGTAATTCAATTATGCAAGTTATTTTAGAATTGATTCTTATGAATATGAGTAGCTAATTTTCTTAATCTAGGGTTTTGGTGGAACCCGTTGGGGGATAAACTTATGGTGATATTAATATAGTTTGGTTGATTGTTCATCTCTATTTGTTCAACTACGTTCTTGTTGTAGTTAATTGAATGGCCATCAATTAGCTGTGCCTATTTAGTATGTATCTACTTGAGAGAGAGTGCATATTTAGGTAATTGTTTGAACAACACCACTCCCAGAGTATAGACGAAAGTCATAACCGAGGGTTTAGAAGTTGGATTAGAAATAACGATACTTCGGGTGCAATCTAAAGTGAACTGTAATACAATCTAGCTAGCGTAACTTGAGAGAGTGCGTCTAGTAAATTATCATAATTACTTGAGAGAGATTTATGGTAGATAGAGTGTTCATGATTGATAGAAATAATTAATCAAGTTATATGAAATATCCGAGAAGTAAGTTCACCAACGGGGAAAACCATAACCTTAGACCTTTATCATAATTGTTTACAACACATTGTTAGTTATTATTATTGTCAGTAGAATTAGTAAAACATCACCAATATATATTCAAAAAGTCTTGAGAGAATTTATTGAGTAAAAGTTGCGGATTCTAAAGACTTGATTGATACTTTAATTCCCTGTGGGATCGACTCTGGGCATAATACCCCAGATTATATTTGCAACGCCCGTTTAGTCTTTTATTAGACATAGTTGAGCGTGATCAATAGACATGCTTATCAAAACCACTTTTGCTCATACGTCCCCGAGAACTCTGTCCTCGATCACTTCTTTGATCATTTAGGGCGGGATTGCATTCAGGGCCGCTGTTCCAGTGATCTGTGATGTATGGTTGATACCGATCTTTGTTTGAACGAGGTTCCCTATCTATGTCCCTCTAATTTTTGACTGCGGACCAGATCGGATATACGGAAGCGGAATGAGTTCCTAATTGGTCATTTTCGACCCTGATCTTCGATTGGTACCGATTATGTACATCGGCCCAAGTCCCCGCCAGATATGCGATCAAATTTTGCTTCAGTTGACGTGATTCTATCGAACTTCGTTCATTCAACCCTTGAGTGAAGGCTTGAACTGCCCAATCATCTATGACTGGTGGCAACTCCATGCAATACATTTGAAATCGGGACACAAACTCCCTAAGCATTTCATTATCCTTCTGTTTTACTTTGAGAAGGTCTGATTTCGTCTTCGCAACCTTTATGGCCCCGGCATGTGCCTTTACGAAAGAATATGCTAACATGGCATATGAGTCAATGGAATTTGGCGATAGATTGTGGTACCAAATCATTTCCCCCTTCGATAGAGTCTCTCCGAACTTCTTCAACAAAACAGATTCGATCTCATCATTTTCCAAATCATTACTTTTGATGGAGCATGTATAGGAGGTGACATGCTCGTTAGGATTGGTGGTCCCATTGTACTTAGGTATATCCGGCATATTTAACTTTTTGGGAATGGGCTTTGGAGCCGCACTTGGAGGAAACAGATTTTGTACAAATTTCTTCGAATCCATCCCTTTCAAAATTGGTGGTGCCCCCGGTATCTGATCAACTCAGGAGTTGTACATTTACACTTTCTTATCATTTGCCTCAATTTTCTTCTCTCCCAACTCAATTAGTTTGGTGAGCTCCTCGAGCATCTTCATTATCGCGGGGTCAGTCCCCGATTCGCTGGCATTCGGCCTTTCTGGTACTGGCTCAGTTCGGCGGGCGGCTTTGGGTTCGGCCCCACTCGGAGTTCGGTGTTGATTTTTTAGTTGTGCAATAGCGGCTTGTTGAGCCTGTAGCATTTCGAATATCACTTGGAGACTGACTCTTCCATCTCCTCCGCCCTGTGTACCTTGGCCACCAGATCGGCCTTCTCTGCATACGCTCCCTTCGGGGTCCGCGCCCAGATTCGTATTTCAAGCAGTGTATGAACTGACGTCGACTGGGTTGGCAACTGGTGCTCCCTTAAGATCAGCTTGTGGCATCTCGACCTCCGGAGCAATTACATTGTCGTTTTCCCCGTGAAATCCAAGGCCATTGTCACCGTGTGTTGGTGCATTTTGTGAGTTTGACATGATTTTAACTTGAAAACAAAAATATTTAACAGGAACAAGCATTAAATAGTGTGTGTTATCGGAATAAATATTGAATAGTCGCTATTATCCTTAACCCCACGGTGGGCACCTCCAAACTGTTTACCCTAAAATTTAGATAACAATTAAACTTATATTATGGCTTTAAGGATATGTGATTTCACCTAATACCGATTGATAAACAAGTGAGTTAATGACTGAATTAAACTGCAAAATAAATCAAACCAGTTATGCAAGCTGAGCCTCGACCTCGATAGGATATATCCTCGAGGTTATAGTAGTACATGAACGATTAAGATAGAATAATTCTGATGAACAGTAAGTAGAGCAATAAGCAAGAAAGAAATGATTGTATAGCTTTTTCTCAGTGAACAATGATGCTTACAATTGATTGGAATTCCTCTTTATATAGTAGATGAATCCTAATTATAGTATACTTCTAATTACATAAGGAAATCGTATAAACAGCCGATTAACCGCTACTAATTTGATCCGTTCTGAGATTCACGCCACGGTCCCCGACCAATCACGGATATTTCACTCTTTTCGTTACTAAACCATCCCGATATTACTCGAAGTCTATCTCTTCTGGCTCCGATTGATACCTACTTCGATCTAGAAAGAGGCTTTGATTTCGGACTCAAAGTCTCAGCTCATCGATACAACGTCTCAGTCTCGATCAAATAGTGAAATTGAATAGTCCCGATTTCTATCGTATACAAAAGCTCTTCGTATTTTTGAATTCGGTTTTTCTCTAGCTTCACATTCCCATAGTCTTGTAGCTGTCTATCTATCTCATATTTGTAGAAGAAGGAACTTTCTTAATGTCATGCCCAAGCGTCATTAAGTAGTGGCGAGTCATAGAATAGTTTTTTCAGTAGGTGCTAGATATAGAATTATTGGTCATCGGGGATTTTTTCACTTTTAGCCCGCGACAGAAATCATTTTAGATTCGATAGTCCAAAAATGTATAAAATTTATATATAAAATACGTAATGTGTAAATATACAGAATGTATATAAAAAAAAAGTATATTTTTCGGCAATTATTTTGAAAGCGGCTATACAACGTCATTTTCCCTAGGAAGGAAATCTTTAATTACTTAATGACCTTCAAGCCCATAAATTGTTGTGCATAAAGCCCACGTCGCAGCAATACCCTTCATTAAACTCGCGAAATGGCATCAAATTCCACCAGACAAGTACTGGTAAAGTGTACCATTAAGTCCAGGTAATGTCAGTAGCACAGAGATCACTTTAACATATGATTTTATGATCCAAGTTTACAGTGGGAAGGACCACACTATGGCTCTGAATGTTTTAAAAACACCAAACAGAAACATAGACTAGGATGGTCCTCTGGTTACAGGTTACCCTAATGAATTAACACACATAATAAAGGAGAAGACAAGCATCAGAACTGGATCAAATTCACCCCCACGGCACAGTTGTCTCATTTACTTGTTTTCATGACTTTGTACGACCCACAGAAATTTGATCTCCTATTGATCTTGATGAGATTTCTGTTATTATCCCTATAAAACTTTAATGCTGGTCCCCTTGTTGCCAGAGTTACTCGGTATTATTAGTATCGGTATCATTGGTGGAGCCAAGGATTTTACTAACAGCTTGTTTGGATGATTGTTACATATTATTTCATAATGTATCGTATCGTACTGTATTGTATTGTACTGTATCGTATGATAATATTATTTGAATAGATTGTGTCGTTTGCCGTCGTTTCATGATATCACACACCAGCAATATGAAGAATAAACTTATAATATTATAATAAAAAATTATGATACATAGTAAAATTATTATATAAAAAGGTAGGGTAAATGATAAAATAATATTATTTAATAACAATGAAGGGTGAAATTGAGAGAAAGACAAGATAACGACGCGACCACACCAAATCAGTCATTACATAAAGTGACACTTTTCGTCGTTATGTGACGACGGATTTAACGATGCGATATAATAAAATTTAAGACAATCAAAACAAATATCGTATTTAAAGTAACAATGCGATACAATACAATGGGTAACAACCATCAAACAAGCTGTAAAGAAATTGAAAACATAAAGATTAAGCAGATGAAAAAGCCAAGGTGATTCGACATCTATTTATGTACGTAAAAAAATAATTTTGACCTTATATATACAGTGTAATTTCCAGGAAGGGGGTTCAAACGAACCTCGAACCCTCACCTGCCCCTTAGCTCCGTGAAATAATCAAGGTGTACGAGATGTCTCGACATTGGTATGAAATATGATTTGTGTTACTATCCCTACAAAACTTTAGGGGTGGTCTTGATCACGTTCAATTATGTTTTATAAAAAGGACTAACTGGTCGTTGCAAAAATAATTCGTTTCAAGAGTCCAAAGTCAAAACCCACATGGAACTAAACTATTTGCTACAACATTTAGTATCGCAATGATAAGCTGAGGCAATTTTCAGAGTTCAAGATTTTATTTTATAATTAACAGAAATTATTTAACTAAGGAAAAATGGCAATAAGAACTATCAATAATCAAGAATGAAGTGAATCAAGGGTAAAAGGATCTAGGTTATTGATTTTCCCAATTGTCGGATTAATTCCTGACACGTTAGCTATAATCTTGCTGTAGCACTCTATAAAGATGATGAGTTCTTGTTTACCGTAATTATCTCTCGATCAATTACGATAATTTACTAGAAGCATTCTCTCGAACTACTCTAGTTGATAATTTGTACAACTCATAAATATCACACCAAAACTTCGTTATCTCTAATCCCACTTTTAAACTCAAGTAATTAATCTCTTAAATTACTTAAAAGTGGCGGTATTCAACAACAATCTAATCAAGTGTTCTTTCTCAAGAAACACAAGATAACCAGACACGAATAATCAAGGGCCCTTTAAATTAATCACACGAAACACGTAGATGAACAATTATAAAGTAAAAACGGCTCAATTATATCAAAACGTAATCAAGACTTCATCCAACAATTGGTTCCATCAACCCTAGATGACGGGTTTAGCTACTCATATTACTATGTAAGATTACAATATAAAAAGTCATAACCAACAATGAATTAAGAAGAAGATGAAAAACTCGTAGAGGAATTCTCCGTCTTGCTCTCTTGTACTTCTTGCCTCCAAAGTTCTTCTAAAAACAGAGATACCCTCTTTTTGGGCGAGGTGGGCATCATATAGGTCAAGGTTAGTCGCCTTTGAAATTAAAAAATTGGCCTTGGACTATTTTTCTCGGAAGCACGTGCGCGGCCGCGCATTGACCGTGCACTTTGGCCAGTGTTCTGCCTGACATGCACGGTCGCGCATAGAGCGCTTACCTGGAGGATTTTTCTACAACTTTTTTTCTTTCTTCTTTTTAAGCGTTCTACCTCCGACTGGCCTTCAATGCTCCATATTAGCTCCAAAACACTCTTTAACGTCCTCATAGCCCGGAATTTCTCCTGCAAAGCATAAAGTTCTCGGTTAGAGCAATTTATTATAATTTAACATTCAATTATCAATAAAGTGTAGTCAAGTTAGAGTGCAAATAGTAGCTAAACTACATAATTATAGCCTAGTATCAATACCTCTCACTTAAACCATTGTCGTCCCCGAGCAATCAAACCACACTCTACAAAGGCCTAACTTTACTAAGCGACTTCCCTAACTCATCACACCAAGAACATTTCACATAGATTGAGCACCGTAATGTAACATCTTCACCTCAAGAGTTGACTCCCACGCATCACGCAATATTCCTAACTTACTCTAACGCAGAGGTCAAGAATTACCTTCCCTCATGAATCAAGTGCATGCTCACAACAAAAGAGACTAATTCAACAATCAATAAAATTTACGCACAATGAGGAACTTCAAAATAGACAGAATTCACTCACCCTCAGAAACGATATTCTTGTGCCACAAAAGAAGCACCATAGGCTTGCCCGTAGTGTAATACTCTAGTAATCGAGCTCATTCAGTCTAGGATCAAGTAGGACTTATTTGGTTGTAATGTAGGCTGCGAGTCGGGTAGGATACATTTGAATATAAGAGTGACTACACCTCCCTAAGCACTTTAATATATATACTTTAACATCCAAGTCCATACTTATGTCAAACCAACACTCCACCTTCAAAACAACGTATATTACCCCATACTTCTTTAAGCACAATTATATTAAAAGCCACCAAAGGAATATTATTCCCCACAATACAACTATATTTTCTTGTTCAATTCAAGTAGATTTTTCAACACAATGCACATTTCTCCTTATTTCATTAGTTCCACTTAAAAGCCCCACCAACCACCCACACTTTAACCTTTACAAAGTTCATAGCAATTCAAGTGCTCATGAGAGGTGACAGGTTCAAATAGATGGTTAATTCAAACAACAGGGTAAGGCTTGTAATGTGGATGCCAAAGAATAAGATTACAGGCTCAAAAGGGGTTAACTATGATACACAACAATTAAGCGGGTGGAATATATATATGGCTTAACAAAGAAACGCCTATATCACTTCCAAGACTCAACAAAACTATTATTCCGCTTCGCAAACACATGGGGAAAGTTCTAGGCATCAAACGGCGCACAGAATACAACAAGCCTCACACACACATGGCACATGACTCACTCCAGATTGGATCATCAAAACACTCTAGTCAGGGTACTTAAGCCGAGTTAAGAACATACAATTTATGGCGCTCTTACAAGAATCAACAATTGAGCCTAAGCGTCACACTAAAGTACCCGCTATATTCAAGGCACAACAAAGTTAAGAGAACCTATTTCCAATTCGGCCCATAGCCTACGGGTTTCTAACCTAAAAAAATAAAAACTAGCTACACCCGGTTCAAATGAAACTCTTGGAAAAGAATCGTGGACCAAATAAAAACAAAGGGAAAATTGATACACTACCACAAAAGAAAATATTTTTGTTCTTTTTTCTTCAACTTGAATCCCTCAAGAAACCCATCGAATGATATCCATTGTCGGGACAAATCGAAACTTTTGAAGATTTTTTTCCAGTTAACTAACGAGACTACACTACTCTACATAACTCTGTACATAAAACATACATACAAAACATCCCCCACCCTACACTTAAAATTGTGGCATGTCCACATGCCATACAAATAAAAAATCCGAGGTAAAAGAAACTTCCCTGGTACATCAATCCTGATCGGAGACAGTGCCGGGGTCGAGATGGCAAGCCCTCCCCAGCGCACGCAGCAAAGCCATGATCTTCCTCTAATATTTTGCATTTTATGTCTCCAGTGCATCAACTCGAGTCCCCAATTTTGTGACAGAAGTGCGCAACCCTGCCATTTCATGCTCTAAGTCCGTCATCCGCGTATTCCGTCTAACCACAGATGTTCCCTCAGCCTCCGCAACTTGCTTGTGTGTGGGTAACTCAGCCCCAACCTTAGCCTGCCTTTTATCTCCCTCCTCTGGCGCATCAGATTCATCAATGTCAGCTCTGCCAGGTACCACAGGGTCCTTCCCAATGGTCACTTTATTCGCCTGGAACTTTGGTTCTTTCTTCACTCTTCCATCCATGTTCTTGTTCTCCAGCACCCGTGATGCCCGGCATAATCTAGTGACTAGTGAAGGGAATAAGAACCCATAACTCTGCACTGGAAAACGGATGATTATCTCATCGTGAATAACCTTAGCCACATCAAAATCGTGGACATTCATCAAGCACCAGATCAATGCAGCTCTGGGACCATTCACCTCAGTGGTGTTGGAGGAAGGCAGTAGGCGGCTATTGATGATATAAAGCCAACACTTCCCTTCAAAGGTGAGTGAGGCCGAGTGAAACTTCTTTCTCGGCGTAACCCACACTATGTCTTTGTTTGGCACACGGATTGTTCTGAAAAACAGGATCCAGGTGGTTGGTTCTTGCTTATAAGTTCACAAAAGTCCTCCACCCCACCAAATACTGGCAACCGGTACGCCTTCCTAATGGCATCTATTATGCATCAACACTCTTCTGTCACGCAGTGCAAATATGGTCCTCATGTTCAGAGCAGTTGGCGCAGAACTCTCGTACAACCATCAAGTTGGCCTCCTCAGGTTCTTCAAAGAAACTATCCAGCCTCCGCCGAACCAACTCCTGATAAATATTGGGGCAATCAACCTGGAGGGCCCCCTCTCAATACCCCGTTCCGGTATGGGCTTCTTAGGAGCCTTTTGACTAAAACGTTCTTGGGTTGATCTTAATACAAACCTCGTGCTATCAAAATGAGGTGCATTGGTCAAGGCTCGTGCCCAGGACGAGCCTGCATGACCACTAGAAGAGGCACATGCGGTTCGTCTTTTCTTTGAGGGTATCATAGTACCTATAAAAGAAATACCACTATCAGTACAAGGCGGGATGTGTGAACCAATAGCGGTTAATCAGACTTCACCCCCACAATTGGTCACAAATTACATTCACGAACTCACTGTGGAATTTAAACAAACAGTTGATGTGAAAATTCACCCCAAATTCCCCAAACAACCAATTATACCTCAAATCCACCACAAACTTAACAATGTCTAATCCAACCCAACAAGATGAAATCCATTATCTTCACATACCAACAAGTATGCTAGTAATACAAATCAAAGACAAGAACAACAATGACTTCTACTACCATACAATTAAAAGAGAAGAAGAAAAGAAAAAATTGGAAAAACTAACAAAAACAATTGAAGGAAAATAGAAGCCATGGCACTTACCTGAAGAAGCTTGTGAGGATTAGAGATTGCGGAGTGATTGAGTATGGAATAGGAGGAAAGTGAAGTAGGTTCTTTCTTTTGAAATTGGGGAGAAGGGGGGGTTGTGTGCGTGTGTTTATGTTTTCAGAGAGAGGAGGGTTTTTTTTTCTTTTGTTTGCTCGGATTTTAGGGGAGGGGAAGGGTGGGGGTCGGTTATTAGTGAGGGAGAAAAGAAAAAAAATAAAAACTAAAGAAAAGAAAAGAAAAGAAAAGAAAGAAATAAAAAATAAAAAATTAACTTAACCTTAAAATAACGCCCAGTGCGCGGTTAGTGCGCAGCCGCGCACGTGGGGAAGTGAGGTCACAAAATCCGTGGCCTGTGCGTGGGCAATGCGCGACCGCGCATGTGCAACAGTGGGAGTCTGAAAGTGTGCGGCCTATGCGCGGTCAGTGCGCGGCCGCGCATGTGCAACAGTGAGATTCTGAAAGTGCGCGGCCGTGCACGTTTGGCGTTCAACATTTCTCCCTTTTCTTCACTTTTTACCTATCTCCGGGTTGATTTCTTCACCCCGAGTCCTTCCAACGTGCACAATTTCATCGATGCACATCGATAGACTTGTCAATGCTTTCACAGTTCAAAATCAAATAAGAAAATAAGAACAAAGAAAAATATTGGGTTGCCTCCCAAGAAGCGATTGATTTAACATTGCGGCATGACGTATTAGAACAAACCATGGGTTGCCTCCCAGGAAGTGCCTGATTTAACGTCATAGCACGACCCATGCTTTTACGATTTCCTTTCGCTCACGTATTGGGGCTCTTCCAAAAAGATCACAACTTTATCCCCTTTTTCTTCAACCATTCCAAGGTAGCGTTTCAACCTTTGCCCATTCACTTTAAACATATACGTTCCATCTTTGGATTCAATTTCTACTGCTCCACTCGAGAACACTTGCACAACTCTAATGGTCCTGAGCATCTAGAATTCAGCTTATCCAAAAATAGTCTTAATCTCGAGTTGTATAACAACACTAGATCTCCGGGGTTGAAGTTCCAATCTAGAATGTGCTTATTATGCATCATCTTCATCCTTTATTTGTATAATCTTGCATTCTCGAATGCATGGAACCGGAATTCCTTGAGTTCATGTAGCTCTGTGACTCTACTTGTGCCTATGGTTTCCACATCCAAATTCAACTGTCGTAGTGCCCATAGGGCTTTATGCTCAAGCTCCATCGGAAGATGGCATACTTTTCCAAAGACCAACTTGTATGGAGACATACTAATTGGAGTTTTAAATGATGTGTGGTACGCCCATAATGCATCATCCAACTTCTTTGCCCAATCAGTCCTTTTCGCATTCACTGTTTTGGTCAGGACACTTTTGACTTCCCTGTTGGACACTTCCACTTGCCCGCTTGTTTGTGGGTGGTAAGGTGTGGAAACCTTATAGGGAACTCAATACTTTTCTAATAGCCTTGCGAATTCTCTATTGCAAAAGTGAGTTCCACCATCACTGATTATAGCTCTCGGAGTGCCAAAACGTGTGAAAATATTTTTCTTTAGAAAGCCTGTCACTCCTTTGGCATCATTTGCTGGAAGGGCCACAACTTCAACCCATTTGGAGACATAGTCAAATGATACCAATATGTATTTGTTACCATACGAGCTGACGAATGGTCCCATAAAATCAATCCCCCATATGTCAAATACTTCCACCTCTTGAATTGTAGTCATCGATATCTCGTGACGGCGAGATATGTTGCCAATCCTTTGGCACTCATCAAAGCTTTTCACCCAAGCATGGGAATCCTTGAATAAAGTCGGCCAATACAAACCCGACTCCAACACTTCGATGCTGTCCGAATTCCTCCAAAATGCCCACCATATGGTGAAGCATGGCAAGCCTGCAAAACAGAAGATTGATCTTTCTCGGAGATACAACTCTGGATCATGTTATCTACACATATTTTAAAAAGTAAAGGTCCATCCCAGTAATAAGACCGACAATCGTGAAATAACTTTTTCTTTTGAATCGAAGAGAGTTCATAAGGTACAATATCGCTTGCCAAATAATTAGCAATATCAGCATACCATGGCGTCTCCTCCATTTCCACTGCTAGTAATTGTTCATCCGGAAATGTCTCAGATATATCTTCAACCTCTACTTTCTTTTCAGCTCCCTCCAACCTTGAAAGGTGGTCTGCCACTTGGTTATCTGTCCCTTTTCTATCGCGGATCTCCAAATCGAATTCTTGTAGCAAAAGAACCCAATGGATCAAGTGTGGCTTTGACTCCTTCTTTGCTATCAAGTACCTAAGTGCTGCATGGTCAGTATAGACAATAACTTTTGAACCAATCAAATAAGATCTGAATTTGTTGAATGCAAATACAACAACCAACATCTCTTTCTCAGTCACAGTATAATTTAGTTGTGCACCGCTTAGCTTCTGCATGCATAGTAAACTGGGTGCACTAGCTTGTCCTCTCGCTGCCCCAGGACTGCTCCTACATCATAGTCACTCGCGTCACACATGAGATCGAACGGTTGCTCCCAGTTGGGTGCAATGATGATTGGTGCAGTCACCAATCTCTTCTTCATCTCCTCAAATGCCAACCTGCAATCATCAGAGAACATAAAGGGATGATCCTTTTCAAGGAGTTTACATAAGGGGTTAGCAATTTTAGATAAAGCTTTTATGAATCGCCTGTAGAATCCGGTGTGCCCAAGGAAACTTCTCACTGCCTTGACCGAATTGGGCGGTGGCAACTTCTCAATCACGTCAACCTTAGCATGGTCGACCTTAATACCTTTACTGGACACTCGATGCCCTAACAATATCCCTTCTTGTACCATAAAATGGCACTTCTCCCAGTTCAACACTAAATTTGTCTCCACAGACCTTTTAGCACTTTCTCAAATTGTGAAGATGGTCTTCGAATGAATCCCCCACCATGGAGAAATCATCCATAAATACTTCCATAATATCTTCAACCATATCAGTGAAAATGGCTAACATACACCACTGAAATGTGGTCGGTGCATTGCAAAGGCCAAGTGGCATTCTCTGGAAGGAAAAGATGCCATACGAACAAGTAAAGGATGTTTTCTCTATATCTTTAGGGGATATTGATATCTGATTGTACCCCGAATATCGATCCAACAAGCAGAAATAAGACCACCCAGCCAACTTATCCAATATTTGGTCAATGAATGGCAAGGGGAAATGGTCTTTCCTGGTGGTTGTGTTCAGTTTCTGATAATCCATGCAAATTCGCCAACCCGTGACTGTACGAGTCAAGATCAACTCGTTATTCTCATTTTTCACAATAGTCATTCATCCCTTCTTTGGCACACACTGAACAGGGCTGACCCAGTTACTGTCAGAGATGGGGAAGATGATGCCCGCATCTAACCATTTGATCACTTCTTTCTTCACCACCTCTTTCATGTTCGGGTTCAGCCTTCTTTGATGTTCTATGGAAGGTTTGTGCCCCTCTTCCAAGAGAATCTTGTGCATGCAAAAGGTCGGGCTGATACCATTTATGTCTGTCATGGTCCAACCAATAGCAATCTTACATTCCTGTAACACTTGTAGGAGTTGTTCTACCTGCACAGCTAGCAAACCAGATGATATAATAATAGGTAATGTAGAGTTAGGCCCTAAGAAATCATACCTGAGGTGAGCTGGAAGCGGTTTCAGGTCCAATTGTGGTGGTTCCTCTATTGATGGCTTTGCAGGTGGTGTTGCTCTTTCTTCTAAGTGTAGTGGCTCGAATTGAGGTTCCCTTTTCTAGAACCCTTGACCTTCAAGAACCATGACCCACTCTGCCAACTCTTCATCATCCACATCTTCCAAATTCATCAAGCAAGCTTCTAACGGATCTCTGACATTAAGGGTCTCATCCTCCTCTTGCAGTATTACATCCACGGCCTCCACTAGTGAACAATTTGCAAATTCGTTGGTCCTCCTCATAGATTGTTGAACATTGAATATTATTTCTTCATTACTCAACCTCATTTTTAACTCTCTAGTCTCACAATCGATCAATGCTCTCCCAGTGGCTAAGAACGGCCTCCCCTAAATTATTGGTATTTCATCATCAAGTTGACAGTCAAGAATAACGAAGTCGGGAGGAAATACAAACTTCCCCACTTGGACGAGCACATCATCCAGAATTCCTATCGGCCTTTTGAATGTGCGATCAGCCAGTTGCAGCAACATTGAGGTTGATCTAGCTCTGCCAATGCCTAGTTTTGTGTAAATTTCCAAAGGCATCAAGTTGATATTGGCTCCCAAGTCACACAATGATTTAGCAAAAGCATAACTTCTCATTGCGCATGGGATAGTGAAACTACCGGGATCAGACAATTTTTGAGCCATAGGTCTTGTCACTACCGCGCTGCAGGTTTGAGTTAGAGTTACTGTAGACAGGTCCTGAAAGTCAAATTTTTTAGGCATCAGGTCCTTCATCATTTTTGCATAGCCTTCCCTCAAAGCATCCATCAGCGGAATATTCAATTGAATTTATTTGAGCATTTCCATGAATTTCATGTATTGATCATCTTTCTTTTGCTTTTCCAACCTTTGAGGAAATGGTGCAGGAGTTCGCCTCTGCCCACTTCTTGGTGTTTTTTCTTCATTAGGAGACTTTTCCACCACCTACTCTGGGAGTTGTTCAATTTCCTTCTTTTTGCCTTTGTCAACTTGTTCCTATTCAATTACAACCTCTATGAGCTCCGCCGACTCATCGGTCTCTAATTTCACTGGAGTAATTGGCACTGCATCTCTCCTAGATTGAGCAACTTCTTTCTCTCTGTATAAATCTCTTCCATTCCTGAGACTCACTGCCATTAGGTGATTTGGGTTCTGCTCCTTTGGATTGATGTTTGTGTCTGCAGGAAACGTTCCTTGAGGGAGATTGTTCAAGGCCATAGATAATTGGCCTAATTACGTTTCAATGCCTTTAATAGCCGAATCATGTGCGACTAACTTTTCTTGCATCTTTCCATTTGTCCCAATGAGTTGTTGCAACATGCCCTTAATTTCTATCATATTACTGTCCTGTTGTTGATGAGGCGGTTGGTAAGCCAACTGTTGTTGCTGATTGTAGCCCTGCTGCCTTTGATAAGGCACCACTTGACCTTGTGGTCGTGCTCCCCCTGGAATGGTATTGTATTGTTGCTGGCTTGGTCTGTATTGCTGATTTCTCGATCCCCATTGCTGTCCACCTTGCCTCTGACCCCCAAAATTATTAACATAATACATGTCTTCTCTGAAGCCCTGGTTATCATTCTCTGCATTCCACAAGCAAACATATGACTGATTTATGCAGGGAGTGTATAGGCCTCCATTTGTTGTATCAACAATGTGCACATGTTTCGTACCTATCTCGTCAATTTTCTTTGTCAAAAATCTCATCTGGGTCATGAGAGTAGCTATATTTTCTACATTTGTATTGTTTGGGACAAGAGCAACAAAATGCACTATTGGAGTGAGTGTTGTATCTCTCGTCATCCAGCCTGAATTTTGAGCCATCTTGTCAAGAAGAATCTTACACTCTGTGAATGTTTTGCTCAAGAATGCACCCCCGGCTAAAGCATCTACATTGGCCTTCAGACTGTCAGCCAAAACCATATAGAATCTCTGCCCTAGCATCTGATTTGGGATGCCATGGTGTGGACACTTCAATAGCATACCCTTAAACCTCTCCCAGGTTTCCTGCAAAGTTTCTGTCAGTTTCTGCCCGAATTGCAATATCTCATCAATTAGCCTTGCAGTTTTGTTGGGTGGATAGAACTTGTTTAAGAACTGCTTGACTAGTTCCTCCCAAGTAGCTATGGAGTTTATTAGGAGCAAATTCAGCCAAGTTTGATCCTGCCCAGTCACTGAGAATGGGAACAGTAATAATCTAATTGCGTCAGGAGTCACATTCAGTTGTCTTTGAGTGAACAAATTGATAGAAAGTTCTTCAGATGTTGTTGTGGGTCTTTGATGTACGATCCGGAGAACAACCCTTTATTCTGTAGCAAGTACATCGTGTTGTTGGTGACCTGAAACATCTCCGCTTGTATCTGAGGGATTGCAATTGTTGTGGCCAGGTTATCAGTAGTTGGTTGCGCCCAATCATATAGAGCAGCTTCCGGCACAAGAGGTGCTACCACTCTGATGTTTGGGTCAACTCGATCATTCCTATTGTTCCCGTTGATGTTCTCGACGTCGTCCATTTCAATTTCGAGTTGTTCTTCTTGTTTTAGCTGTTTGTCCTTCTTGTTAGCCCGATTCAATGTCTTGAATGCTTTATCGGGATCTGAGAGTCCTTCAAAAAGTTCACCAGTCTCAAGGAGCTTCTAGGCATGCACCTGAGTCACAGAAGAGTTCAAACGTGAGAATTTCAATGAAAATATTTTTAACACCACAGAACATTGATGTAAAACTAATAATCCTAGCAATTCTTCCAAGTTGTAATAAATAACACCATTAGTTCCCTGGCAACGACGCCAAAATTTGATCACGCCAAACTATGGCTTATAAAAAGGACTAAGTGGTCGCTGCAAAAATAATCCGGTTCAAGAGTCCGGAGTTGAATCCCACAGGAAACTAAACTATTTGTTACAACTTTTAGTATCGCTAATGATAAGCTCAGACAATTTTCATTGTTCAAGATTTTATTTGATAATTAACATAAATTATTTAACTCAGGAAAAATGGCAATAAAAACCATCAATAATCAAGAATGAAATGAATTCAAGGGTAAAAGGATCTAGGGTTATTGATTTCCCCAATTGTCGGATTAATTCCTGACACATTAGCTATAATCTCGCTGTAGCACTCTATAAAGATGATGAGTTCTTGTTTACCGTAATTATCTCTCAATCAATTACGATAATTTACAAGAAGCATTCTCTCGAACTACTCTATTTGACAATTTGTACAACTCATAAATATCACACCAAAGCTTCGTTATCTCGAATCCCGCTTTTAAATTCAAGTAATTAATCTCTTAAGTTACTCGAAAGTGGCATTGTTTAACAACAATCTAATTAAGTGTTCTTTCTAAAGCAAAACAAGATAACTATACACAATTAATCAAGGGTCCTTTCAATTAATCACACGAAACACATAGTTGAACAATTATAGAGTAAAAATGGCTCAATTATATCAAAATGTAATCAAGACTTCATCCAACAATTAGTTCCATCAACCCATGATGGGTTTAGCTACTCATACTACTATGCAAGATTACAATATAAAAAGTCATAACCAACAATGGAATTATGAAGAAGAAGATGAAAAACTCGTAGAGGAATTCTTTGTCTTGCTCCCTTGTTGTTCTTGCCTCCAAAGTTCTTCTAAAAACATAGATACCCTCTTTTTGGGTGAGCTCGGCTTCATATAGGTCAATTTTAGTCGCTTTTGAAATTACAAAATTGGCCTTGGACTATTTTTCTAGGAAGCACGTGCGCGGCCGCGCATTGACCGCGCACTTTAGCTAGTGTTCTGCCTGACATGCGCAGCCAACGGCTGCGCACCTGGAGGTTTTTTTGCAGCTTTTTTTCTTTCTTCTTTTTAAGTGCTCTACCTCCGATTGACCTTCAATGCTCCATATTAGCTCCAAAACACTCGTTAACGTCCTCATAGTCCGGAATTGCTCCTGCAAAGCATAAAGTTCTCAATTAGAGAATTTTGTTATCATTTAACATTCAATTATCAATAAAGTGCAACCAAATTAGAGTGAAAATAGTAGCTAAACTACATAATTATAGCCTACTATGAGGTCTCCTAACATGAAAAGTGTTAGAAATCTGTATTGTCGTAAAATAAAACAATACATTTTCTGAAAATACAGAAACGGTGAGAAACCTCACCAGCGCGGGCTCTAGCGCAAGCTTAGCGCGGCCACACTAGTGGGATTTACCTGGGACAGTAAGAAACTTGACTGGCGCGACCACTAGCGCGTGCTGAGCGTGGGCGTGCTAGTCCAAGCGTCCTCAGCTTCTCTTCTGGAAAAAAAAATACAAGAATAAACCGAGCCCACTGAATACACAGTGTGTCCTTAAGGAAATTATTCCCCTCAAGTGCCCAAGGCTTTGGAATATATCCTCCCAGGATAGAACGATTTAACTCACCAGCGTATCAGTACCAAAAACTCCGGTGATCGGCGAACCACTTGATGGTCGTAAAACACACTGGAGTATTTTTGTGCAGAAGAAGAAGAAGAAGAAGATCAGAAAATTTTAGTAAGTAGAGATTCTGGGATTCAAGGCATATTTATTGCCAATTTCGTACTGTTTCTGAAAAAGGTTTTGCAACCTTCCAGAATATCTGAAAAGGTTTTGCAACCTTTCAGAACAACCATAGCTGTTAGAACAGGTGTGAAGATTGCAGAAAAATTAAAAACGGATTTAAAATAATCCGGGAAAGAAAAACGGACCGGACATTTGTCAAAAAATATTAATCAATCAATCGATCTTTGACCAAATCCGAATCCGAATCCGAATTCGAAGCCGAAGACGAGCCGAGCGAGCGACGACGACGACTGCGCGAGGCTTGCCTTCTTCTCAACTCTTTAAGAGCTAGAAGAAGAGCTTCTCTATATATACACATAGATTTTCTTTCCTTCTTCCAATGAGGGACAAAGTGCACTAATTCAAAATTTTACTTCCCTTCATTTCTCTTCCCACCATTTTCCATTCTCTCTCTTTAAGCTACACCAAGCTTAAAATTAAGCTACACTAAGCTTAAAGACCAACAATCCCCCACATGAATGAGGAATGGCTATAAAATAAAGGAATGCACGAACGTGTGTGTGTTTTACATGCAAGAATTAATTTCATCTGGATAAGTAGGTTTCCCTTTGAACTTTCCGTAGTGAACTTATATCGGATATACTCGGTCAATCGGTAGATTTGATATCTTTGAACCGTCGAGATTTGTTGTATACCTAGAAAACATCAGTCACACAATCAATCCTTAACCATCTATGGTTCTCACGGTTGTGTTCGTTTCAGCCATGAACACCGCCTGGTTTCATGAGTGCTTAGAGAATGGGACTTTACTTTCATTCCCCTTGAAGCGGCTTAAACTTCACACTCACATAGGTGATTTCTAAACGTGTAATCCTAAAGACACACTATCTAGCCATATCCTTCCAGACTTAGCAAATCATTAAAAAGATTTAAGCTTTATTGACTCATCAAAAAAGCCTTAATACTTTACCTTGATTTCTGAACATTATCTTCATCACGTGAATGAGTTGAGTTATTTGACAATGTTGAACCGTCATTCATGACTTTGTTTGATCTCTTTGAACTTAGCTCTTGGGATCTCCAGACTGCTAGGTAGAGTTACCGCCATGATGACTTGTCCTAGGCCTTAACCCCATTCCCTTTGATGATCTTTAAACTGTCTCTCTAGATAGGCCTTTTGTAAGTGGATCTGACACGTTATCACTTGAATTTACGTAGTCAACNTATTATGTCTCCGTCGTATATGACGAGATTTTCCGTTATACATAACGCTCCCTGCCCTGCCTATTGCCGCTTGACTATCACAATGTATACAAATATGTGCCAAAGGTTTGGGCCAAAATGGAATATCTTCCAAGAAATTTCGGAGCCATTCATCTTCTTCACTGATCTTATCTAAAGCTATGAATTCAGATTCCATTATAGAACGGGCGATGCACGTTTGTTTGGATGATTTCCAAGATATTTCTCCACCCCCAATTGTGAAAACATATCCACTCGTGGATTTAACTTCAGATGATCCGGTGATCCAATTTGCATCACTATATCCCTCGATCACGGAGGGATATTTGTTATAATGCAAAGCATAATTTTGGGTATGTTTCAGATACCCCAAAACTCGTTTCATTGCCATCCAATGTATTTGATTGGGATTACTTGTAAATCGACTCAGTTTGCTAATAGCACATGCTATATCTGGTCGCGTACAATTCATTATATACATCAAACTTCCCAATACTCTTGCATAGTCCAGTTTTGAGTCACTTTCACCTTCATTCTTTTGAAGTGCATAACTCACGTCAATTGGGGTCTAGGCAATTTTGAAATCCAAATACTTGAACTTGTCAAGTACCTTTTCAATGTAGTGAGACTGTGATAATGCTAGACCTTGTGGAGTCTTGTGAATTCTGATTCCTAAGATCACATCAGCAACTCCTAAGTCTTTCATATAGAATTTTGTAGCCAACATGTGTTTTGTAGCATTTATATCTGACATGATTTTACTCATTATCAACATGTCATCAACATATAAACAAATAATGACTTCATGACCCGGAGTATTTTTTAATGTGAACACATTTGTCGCACTCGTTGATTTTAAACCCACTTGCCAACATTGTTTGATTAAATTTGGCACGCCATTGTTTGGGTGCTTGTTTAAGTCCATAAAGAGACTTAACAAGTTTGCACACTTTCTTTTCTTTACCAGGAACCACAAAACCCTCAGGTTGTTCCATGTAAATCTCTTCCTCCAATTTTCCATTTAAGAAAGCGGTTTTAACATCCATTTGATGGATTTCAAGACAATACACGGCCGCTAATGCCACTAGAATCCTAATAGATGTTATCCTCGTTACTGGCGAGTAAGTGTCAAAGTAATCAAGGCCTTCTTTTTGTCTATAACCTTTGACAACAAGTCTTGCCTTATATTTGTCAATATTTCCATCAACTTTCATTTTCTGTTTAAAGATCTATTTCGAACCTAAAGACTTATTTCCATGAGGAAGATCAACCAATTCCCATGTATGGTTATCCAAAATTGATTGAATCTCACTATTGACTGCCTCTTTCCAAAACGCCGAATCAGAAGACGACATAGCTGCTTTAAAAGTTTGAGGTTCATTTTCAAGCAAGAATGTCACAAAATCTGGTCCAAAGGAAGTAAATGTTCTTTGACGTTTGCTACGCCTTGGATCTTCTACACTTGGAGTATTTTCCTTTGGTTTTTACCGAGGTCCTTTAGGTCTTTCACTTAACGACTCGCATTCACTTTTATAGGATAAATGCTTTCAAAGAATTCAGCATTATCTGATTCCATTACCGTATTAACATGAATCTCGGGATTATCGGATTTATGGACCAAAAATCAACATGATTTACTGTTTGTAGCATATCCAATGAAACACAATCTACTATTTTGGTCCGATTTTAACCATTTTAGGTAAAGGAACTTGTACCTTTGCTAGACACCCCCACACTTTGAAATATTTCAAGTTAGGTTTTCTTCCTTTCCATTTTTCATATGGAATAGATTGCGTTTTGCTGTGGGGTACTCTGTTGAGTATTCGGTTAGCTATAAGGATAGATTCCCCCCACAAACTCTGCGGTAATCCGGAACTTAATAGTAAAGAATTCATCATTTCCTTTAATGTCCGATTTTTTCTTTCTGCAATTCCTTTGGATTGAGGTGTGTAAGGTGCAGTAGTTTGATGGATAATTCCATATTCCGAACATATTTCTGCAAACGAAGATTCATATTCTCCACCTTTATCTAATCATTTTGATATTCTCTACTTCATTCTTGTATTTCTTAAATACTTCAATTGCTTCATCCTTACTATTAAGCAAATAAATATAACAATATCGAGTGCAGTCGTCAATAAAAGTAATAAAATACTTTTTCCCACCTCGAGATGGTGTCGACTTCATATCGCAAATGTCAGTATGAATTAAGTCTAAAGGATTTGAATTCCTTTCAACAGACTTATAAGGATGTTTTACAAACTTAGATTCAACACATATTTGACATTTCGATTTATTACACTCGAATTTAGGCAATACTTCTAAATTAATTAACTTCCGCAAGATTTTATAATTGACATGTCCTAAATGAATATGTCCTAAATCATTTGACTCCAACAAATAAGAAGAAACTGAAATTTTATTCATACTATCAACAACCATTACATTGAGTTTGAAAAGGACCTCCGTGAGGTAGCCTTTTCTAACATACATTTCATTCTTGCTCACAACAACTTTATCAGAGACAAATACACATTTGAATCCATTCTTCACAAGTAAAGAAGTAGAAACTAAATTCTTCCTAATAGTAGAAACATGAAGAACGTTGTTGAGCGATAACACCTTGTCGGAAGTCATCTTTAAGAATATCATCCCATAACCTTCAATCTTGGTTGTTGAATTATTTTCCATGGAAATCTCTTCTTCAAGACCAATAGTAGAGTAAGTCGCAAATGCTTATTTGACAGCACAATCATGTCGAGTGGCTCTGGAGTCAATCCACCACTCTTTCGGATTTCCAACTAAGTTGCATTCCGAAAGCATTGCACAAAGATCATCAATGCCATCATTCTTCTCCACTATGTTGGCCTGTCCCTTCTTCTTATCCTTTTTCGGGAGACGACAATCAGGGGCTTTGTGACCAACTCTTCCACAGTTGTGGCAGTTGCCCTTGAATTTCTTTTTGTTCTGCTCCTTAGTCTGTCCAGAAGATCTCTTCCTCTTCTTACTTTTTGGAGCAGTCTCCTCAACGATATTAGCTCCCATGATCGTTGAATTTCCACGAGACTTCTTCTCGGCTGTTTTGTTGTCTTCCTCAATTTTGAGACAAATCACAAGATCTTCCAACTTCATTTCTTTGCCCTTGTGCTTAAGATAATTCTTGAAACCTCTCCATGAAGAAGGCAACTTTTCAATCATTGCAGCCACTTGAAATGCTTCATTCACGACCATACCTTCAGCAATAAGGTCGTGAAAAATAAGTTGAAGCTCCTGAACTTGGGTTCCCACAGTTTTGCTGTCTATCATTTTATAGTCTAGAAACTTGGCAACCACAAATTTCTTCAAGCATGCATCTTCCGTCTTGTACTTCTTCTCAAGTGCGTCCCATAATTCTTTCGAAGTATTCATCGCACTGTACACATTGTACAAGTCATCCTCTAAAGCGCTTAGGATATAGCCGTTGCAAAGAAAATATGCCTGCTTCCATGCTTCAACAATCATGAACTTCTCGTTGTCGGCATGTCCGCAGAAGGCACTGGAGGTTCTTCACTAGTAAATTTCTGCATACCAAGTGTGGTAAGCCAGAAGAACATCCATTGCTGCCATCCTTTGAAGTTGGCTCCAGAAAATTTCCCCGGTTTTTCTGCCGGTGGAACAGCAGTCCGGCTTGACGAGGCTATCGTCGTTACCGCATTAGTCGCAGAAGAATTTCCGTTATCAATTGCCATTTCTCACTGTCAACAACAGAAGAGTTCAATCAATGGCAAAACCATAACAATAAACAATACTGTAATCAACAATAAACAGTATGTATAATAAATAAAAACCAAAGTTTTTATATACTGTTTCACAGAAAACGATGAAGTTTTTATGTTCTTTAAATCGTTTCTGAATTTCAAAACTTTGATGAAGTTTATATATCTTCAAATCAGAATAATAAAATTCAGAAGGAGTAGAAAACACACAGGTTTTAATCTCCACAAACAGAATACAGAAAATAAAAAATACTAATTTCCTTAAGATTGTTAGAAATTTGTATTGCTGTAAAATAAAACAATAAATTTTTTGAAAATACAGAAACAGTGAGAAACCTCACTAGCGCGAGCTTAGCGCGGCCGCGCTAGTGGGATTTACCTGGGACAGTAAGAAACTTGACTAGCGCGACCACTAGCGCGTGCTGAGCGCGGGCGCGCTAGTCCAGGCGTCCTCGGCTTATCTTCTGAAAAAAAAATACAAGAATAAACCGAGCCCACTGAATACACAGTGTGTCCTTAAGGAAATTATTCCCCTCAAGCACCCGAGGTTTTGGAATATATCCTCCCAGGATAGAACGATTTAACTCACCAGCGTATCAGTACCAAAAACTCTGGTGATCGGCGAACCACTTGATGGTCGTAAAACACACTGGAATATTTTTGTGCAGAAGAAGAAGAAGAAGATCAGAAAATTTTAGTAAGTAAAGATTCTGGGATTCAAGGCATATTTATAGCCAATTTCGTATTGTTTCTGAAAAGGTTTTGCAACCTTTCAAAATAGCCATAGCTTTTGGAACAGGTGTGAAGCTTGCGGGAAAATTAAATACGGATTTAAAATAATCCGGGAAAGAAAAACGAACGGGACCTTTGTCTAAAAAGATTAATCAATCAGACCGAAGCCGAAGCCGAACGACGACGACGACGACGACGCGAGGCTTGCCTTCTTCTCAATTCTTTAAGAGCTAGAAGAAGAGTTTCTCTATATATACACATAAATTTTCTTTCCTTCTTCCAATAAGGGACAAAGTGTACTAATTCAAAATTTCACTTCCCTCCATTTTTCTTCCCACCATTTTTCATTCACTCTCTTTAAGCTACATCAAACTTAAAATTAAGTTACACTAAAATTAAAGACCAACACAAAATTACTCGATATTAGCGTTAGTTAGAGATAACACATACCTGTGAATAGTCGAAAAGGAAGAACGAAACTCTAAGGGTGGTCCCATTTGGAGCAGATGTTACATGGTGTGGGGGAGATAATGCTAGTTCCCATTTCCATTCCTGAAAATAAGATCCTCAGGGAAATATCGGAGATCTTGTAATCAGAAACTCAGATCCCCATGAGGAAGTATAGAGCTTGTCAACTGTCATCAGTCATCGCACAAATACACTCAAATCTGTTGTTTTTGTGTTATCTTTAGGTGCATTATCATTATTTGTTTTCCTGAGTCGGGCGAAGCTATGTTGATCGAAAACTTAAACTACATATAAGGTAAAATATTACTTGTTATTGATTAAAAATAGCCTTTGAACATTCTTGCATAGCGTAATTAATAGTAAAGAACGATCAAAATTTGAATATTTTTATTAAATTTTCTGGCTTCGCCACTGTCAGAAATTAATCTCTTTTAAATTGCTTTATTATTTCTGGTTCAAGTACTTGTTTGTATCCTTGCATTGTCATAGCATAAAACATGAGATTGTACTCTGTTCTTTTTACAGTTAAATTTTGGAGTGACAGATTTTCAAAATTAAGTCATTACTTTTCCAGTAGCCGTGCTTTTGTTTACCTCTTTAGTCTTTATGCAAAGAAAAGAGGCGAAACAAAAGGGAAAATTCAGGTAAAAGAGAGCCAGGGCCCATGCAAATGCTCAAAGACAAAGTTGGTGGTGGGCACCTATCCTAATTAAAATCTTTCAGAGAAACGCAACTATCAAACGCTCCACCACCCACGTTCCGTTGTTTGGTGGTGGAGGCTCTATGATCACCAACAAAATAAACTATTCACGTTAAATGTTTAAATCAAATTAATGAATGCATCATATATTTTTTAGATAAATTTGCGTCTCTTAACTATAGTACTAATGTGTTGTCTCAGTTTTCCGTTAATCATGATATATGTTCGTGTAAACATTGGCTATGAATAAACTTTTTCCCTCTATTCACTTACTTTTTTGGAACCATAAAGAGAGATTTTCACCAGTGTTTTCTAGGCGAGCGCGTAAGGTAAGCGAGGCGTAAGTCCCGAGGCATGAGGTGTAAGCCCCATGAATATTTAATTTTTAATATTTTATAAAATAATATAATTATAATAAATATTAATAAACAAGTAAAATTGCATAAGCATTAAAGAAAATTATAAATATGTGAAATATACATATATAAATGTGCTTCATTCCCACGAAAATCTAGTCAAAATAATTTATTACGTTCATTACAAGCACAAGTAACTTAACTCGAAAAGAATAAAGTTCGCTACATGGAAGAATAAAAATGATGACTAACCTGCAATTTGAACTTTGAACTTGCTGTTATGAAGGAAAATGCAGTTCTCTTTGTATTTGTAAAAAAAAATTGAATATTTATTGTTTTGGGAAATATTAACAGACTAGCGAATAAGATAAAGAATTGGAAAAATCATAAATTAGGGCTTTAATTAATTAAAAAGGTCTTGACTTTTATATCTAATACATTTTCTTTTTTAAAACTTTTGAATAATTACAAGCTGATTTTTGAGAATTTGGGTATTATATGAAGGACTTATTCAAAATTTTGTTTTAACTTAAAAAAGTCTCTCGGGCTTACGCCTCACTATAAAAATGCCCGGGCATACGCCCCGAATTAATGGGCGTACGCTTCTTGAAACTTTCCCCCACATCATCGCTTCGGAGCGTTTTTGGTGTGCCTCGCCCCAGATCTCATCCCGAAAACATCTTTTAAAACACTCATTTTCACAAGCGAATTATATCTGTATCCAAACAGCAATGCAGCCGTGTTACCTTTTTTTTTTTCTTTTCTTTTATAGGAATAGGATAGTGTAAAAGTCCCATCTTTATCAACACATAAATATCTATTCGACATCTTCTCGGCATTATATCTATTTGTGGATCTTTTAAGTTTTATGGCCGATTGTGTATTATACAATCATAGTATACTTAGCGTGTAAAATTTGAAAAAGACAAAATTCTTTTTCTTTTTGCTCACATCCCCATTGGATGGCCATATTGTTCTAGATTTTTGCAATAACATGAAGCCGTTGACTAAGCAATCCAAATCAAACAAATAGGGGAGACCCAATGCACTATAAGCCTGTATGTGGAGAAGAGTAGGATTATATCGAGTATAATGTATGTAGTCTCACATTAAATTTCAATAAGAATATAAACTGTGCCCTTTTGATCGCACTGATAATTCTTTTGAATGAGCGAAAGCTCTTCTTCCAAATACAAACAAATATATAAATAAATTAATGTATGAAAGAGTTGTAAATGGAAATAAAGTAGTCATACTAGTACGAGCAATTTGTGGAGGACGACATGTGGCTGACTTAATAGAAAGGGTCGGCTATCATGCAAAACCGGTATAGAACAAAAGGGATGTGTCAAATCAGTCATTTCGCCATTGGCCCCTCTTTTTTCTCACAATTGACTTCAGCCATTTTGGATGATTTTCTCTGGTTTATCATTTTAATTTATATACTTTTCGAAAATGCCAAAATATTACTTATACGCTTCCATTCCAGAAAGAAAAAGAAAAATTAGAACCACTATATATAGATGCAATGAACGGTGAGGTTGTAGAATTTTCTAACACTTGCAATTTCTTAATCATCAAAACAGAAAAGGATGACGTCTTGTAATTTGAGTGACTTTATACAGACCTGAAAGGCAATAGTTTGAAAACTAAGTTCTATCCCTGGAACCCAAAAAATATACAGTATTCGTTATATATTACGTGTATTTGTGTATAACTGTGAATGTGTTACAAAGATATATCCCACTTTATAGGAAGATATCTGGTGTCATGTAGCAAGACTCGACACCATAAGGATAACATCGTTATTTTATCTGATAAGGCATTACACCCGAACGATTTATATATTTACCAAAGAGGTCACTTGCTCACTGCTAAATAAAACCTTTTTTTTTTTTTTTGGTTCAACTAAATAAAACTTTTTAAGTGCACCCAAAGGATATTTACCTTTTCTATCACCTAACTCTTTACCAGCATATCATAATCTTTTCGTTTTCGGGAGACCTTATAACACTTAGTTCAAAAGATTTGTTTTAAAGTGTCTCGCTTTAGAAAATCAAGAAGACAATTTTCTCATTCGCTTTAGTCAATTATTTCTTATAATTAATGCTATTAAATAAATTTCCATCGAAACCTTAAAAGATAAACAAAAAGGATTCAAATTTAAAGTTAAGCTCAACATTAGAGAATGTTATGAAAGGACGGATTGTCAGAAAATAATAAATAATATGTACCACCTAACAATAATAATAAGTAATAAAATTTGGGGAAGAGCATGAGTTTGTCGGGGAGGGGATGTATTTTTTGTTGCTTAAGAAACAGGCAACCACAACTCCATTTAATTGAAGAACATTTGTCCGTACATGACATTCTATGCCTTCGCTATATTTTATGGGAGTCCAGAATCAAAGTGTGGTTCTTTTAGATTCAAGAGATCGAATGAGTAGTTCTAGTGTGTTGGATTATAGTGGTTCATTCAAGCCATCACCAATAGAATAATGTTTATCATGGAATGTCAACACATTACGACTTGTAAGTGAAGTGATATAGCTGTATGTAAAGTATTTATCAATTTGAGTAGCTTATTATATTGTTGTTTGTGCAGTGAAAACGAGCAAGTTGAACCACCTGTCCTGACTCAATTGCCCGAAAACGACATATTTAATCGGGATCTGGCAGGTGCACAGAGTCAGGAAGAGAACAGTGACTATGACAACAATATCGATGAGTCCGGAGGTGACACACCGATCCCTGATGAGGGTGGTGGTGAGGAGGAAGAGAATGATGGACCTGATTTGACGAGGGATCATGCTCCACCCCCGTTAGAGCAAGAGTGTACGAGTCCCAAGTGTCGTTTTATTCAAGGGATATTCCTTAGCTTGATCATTTGTCAAGTATGCCGGATGTGGATGCTCTCACAAAGGATTTTGACGAAATTCGGGCGACAATGTAGCTAGACCAACGGTGCTGGCAAAGGGCATGCTTTTTCAGATAAAATGCGCATAAGTAGGGCGTTGAAAATGTAAAGCGTAAGATAGTGTCGTGAGATGACAGTATGAGAGTCAACTCCGGAGGTATACAAGGTTGTTTGCCGTAGATGCTTTATGGGTTGTCATTGGATGCTGCGTGCGAGCAAAAAGAACACAAGTACGTGGAAAATGGGTAAATACATTACCACCCACACTAGTGAAATGGACGCATTCAATGGGAATCACTATAACTTGGATGTTGACTTGATTTCTCTTGTCCTGATTCCACACGTTGAAGCGTCCATAAGGTACAAGATCAAAGAGTGCATTACATCCGTCAATCTAAAATTATTAGAAAACTCCATTGTCAGAGGGGGAAGATGTTTGATAAATATGTGAATATATATAGCGCGGTTAAATACTATGTTATGTGTGTTGTTTTGTAAACCTGAAAAGCTGCTCGCCTGCAAAAAACTGTACTGTATCCGAAAGAATCTTTTGTTACATCTCGTATTTTCGTACATTAAAGTTTCATCGTAAGTTAATCGACGTAAGCTCGGAGATGAGATTTTCTTGAGACCATAAGCATATATGATATTTATAACAAGCAAGAAGTAAGTTTCGTGAAGGTTAAAGGATAAACGAATCAAAGAAAATAAGTTTCGTCGAAGGTGGCCAATTTGGGATATAATACGATCCGAGCCATAATACTCGGTGTTTATAGACTAGTGTCATACAAGGTACCCTATGACTATGATAGTAGGGTACATAAAATGTATTAAAAATAAATAGTATTTTAAATAATTCGAAATAATTCTTAATTATATGAGTAATTAATTAAACCCCTCCCCCAACATGGCAAGCAACCTTTCCATTTATGACTAAGTAATAAATATAGCAAGGTGTCACACTTTGAACGAAATGTGACACCAAGCATTTGTTATGTGGGGCCACCTAAAAAGTGAGGATAACATTATGATCTCTTAAGAAAGAAACCAAGCTTTCAATACATTAGTAATATTATTCCTAAGAGTTAAAGGATAGCTGCTTAACTCAATTCACTTTCTTATCTCTTAGAGTGTTTCAGCCAAGAACGTTACAGTACAAATCACTTTCTAATCCAAGGAACAAAGCAAAGTTAATTCATTTTCCAAATAGCAACAATGTTGCTAAGTTCTTAAGGAAAAGTTTCGGCCAAAATTTTCTTTGCATAACAACGTGATTGCTTCAAGTTTTTTATATAACTTGTTCCGTGTTTTGTCGTAATTAACGTGTGTTAGAGGATTGCTAAGAGAATCGACTTAGGTATGTTATGCTATTCCTTCTTTTTTTTTTGGCATGATCCATACGATTCAAACGAAACGAGCAAATGCATAATTTTCATAAATGACTCTTTTCATAGGAGTATTAGAGGTGCCTATGTTCTTAAATTCCCATGTATCTTATTATTACATCTTCTGTTCATGGGTCTCAGAAAAATACGTAGTTTATAAAGTTTATCCGAAAAGTATATTGATCTTATTAACATATTTTTATGCATTACATTCATTTATACATGTACATCGACCCATGACCAGATGGCGTTATATACGCGTATATATATATATATATATATATACACATATATATGTACTTATATGTATATGGGGTATGATAAAAAGTTACGCTGTTATATATGCACCACCACCTGGTCAGCAGGTACTTGTTGATGGTTTTGCTCACAGTGGCCGAGAGGATATGATGGGATGCCCTCAAAGGCATGATGAAGTTATGAACACCTATACCTATGCATGACACGACATTTATACGCACGTGCATGACATTATAAATATTTCAGGATTTACAAAGCTATTTAGACTTACATGCGGAATTCTTTATTCCTTGTTCCATCTATGTCTTTTATGTACTGATTTTCTATTTCTCGGCCCTGCATTTCATGCCCCGCAGGTGCAGGTAGACAAGCAGACGGTCCCCCTTTTTAGGATCCTTGATCAGCGAGAGTTGGTGTGCTCCATTTGATCTGTAGTTGCTTTGCATTTTGGTACGATATGTTTTTATACATATATAGGTATAACAGGGCCCAGTCCCGTCCTTGTGCAGTTGTATATTCTGTTAGATCTCTATAGATAGTCATGTATGGTTGGGTAGTATGTGGCCTTGTCGGCTTTCAGTTTTGGATATGTAGTTGTCTATAGCAGCCTTGTCGGCTCGCTCTACGTATTTCGCACGTGTATGTACATATGTATTTTTGACAGGTTTCCTCACATATGCTATTCTCGTAGTTTAGCAGGTGATATTCATGTTTATATCTTATACGCATCATTAAGGGTGTTCGACAGGTAGGACTCCGACACCCGTCGCAGCCCATCGGTTTGGGTCGTGACATCTTTAACACGCAAAGCATAGCGCGGTTAAATCTACGTTATGTGTGTTGTCTTGTCGACTTGAAAAGATGTCCGCCTGCAAAAAAGTGGTATTGTATCTGAAAGAATCTAGAACACGCGAAGCATAGCGCAGTTAAATACTGCGTTATGTGTGTTATCTTGTCGACCTGAAAAGTTGTCCCCCTGCAAAAAAGTTGTATTGTATCCGAAAGAATCTTGAACACGCGAAGCATAGAGCGGTTAAATACTACGTTATGTGTGAGCATAGCGCGGTTAAATACTACGTTATGTGTATGCCTTGCCTGTAAATAACTAGCGCATTCTAGTTATTTTCTGCTTTTAACAATAACAAATAGCAAAACTTTCCATAAAAGCAGAGTTTTTTTTCGCTTTAACAAATGTCTGAACGCATTTATGTACATGCTGTATGGTGAAGGACTATTGAGGATGGTCATGTTGGGCGCAAATACTGGATGTGTGTAAACAGGTTTGGAGGAAACGACAGAAATTATTACAATTTTGAGGTATGGCTTGATGAACCCAGTAAGCAGGAACGCTACAAACGATCTTTGCAGTATTATCATGATAAGAACAAAAGATAAGAACGTGATGAGATTGAAATGAAACGAGAAATTGCAGCGTTGAAGGAGAAACTAAAAGAGGTGGAAAAAGAAAAAAAATAGGTTGTTGGAGAAATTTGAGTTGTTGAAGCAGAGAATAACGGGCGATAGTGACTAAACAAACACATATATATGTTGAGTGTAGTATTTTATCTATATGCTTTCCATGTCATGTATTTTCATTAGTTGTACTGAATTTAAATTATGTTAAGTTGTTATGTTTGTATTTGTGTTGTAGGATTAAAATAACGAAGAACCGGGGAAATAAATACATAATGCGCATATAATGTAAACAATAAAAATTGTTGTTATTATTTACATACAATAATATTTAAATAAAATACAAAAAAAAAACAAAATAAAATCAATGTGTCCCACAACCTGTGTGCTTCAATGCAGCCGCTGGCCTGAAGCGTATCCCATCCCGCCCAGCTACGCTATCAGGATCATCCTCATCACGTCGCTTCTTTATCATAGGATGCGCTGCAGCATGATCATCAGTAGTGCTAGCAAGATCGGTAGAAGAGGTCATCGGTCCAGTTGTAACCTACAGAAGAATAAGTCAGCTCAGTATATAAAAATATATATTAGAAATGTACGTGTTAAGTCACAAAGATTTAAATTTTCTTACCATGGTCTCGTCGGGCTCCTGAATATAATCATCCACGCAGCCAAGTCAGCATCGAAAAAAGCGCCTCCGTGACGGGCGAGGATAAAGCCTTAATAAGAAAATTATAAAGTTATTTATGGAAAATCAATGAGAAAAAAAAATAAATTTAAATTTAATAGTAATACAAACATACCTGCGCCTTGAAAGATCCCCAGCACCCATCGATGATGAGCCATAACTCAGCCGGCGCCCAATATCCACATCTAGGGTCAGCTGATCCTCAGTAGCGGTCAATGGGCCTGGAAAGTACGCATCCCAATCCTCTCCGGTAATGCTCGTGCCCGTGATCAACAATGGAACTGACGGGGTCACCTGCGAATTCCCTGGAGTGAGCTGCAGCTGAAGGCTGTATGGAAACATGCTGTTGTGATGTTCGTCTTGCTCAGGGAGGTCATCTGATAGATCAGCTCCAACATCCTCAACAGGCGCCTCAACACGCCCTTATTGGGGACCACCTCCGAGCCGCCCCCACGACCCCGTGTGATAGCCCTACCTCGTAGGCCAGCCCTGACTCATGGGACACCCCCACCTCGTCGAGCACCCCTACCCCGTTGGTACTGTTCTGGAGCCATATAAGCAGGGTCGTGTCCTAAGCGCTGATCCTCTCGGGCTCACTGCAGTGTCCACTAAGCCAGCTCTGTAACCTGCCGGCCATAATCGTGCAAAGTGGCCGCTCCCTCGCTGGTATGCTGCTACATCTGCAGTTCCAACTTGTAGAATAGATGTAGGACAATAGCCTGCACAACATGTAAAATATAAATTACAGAATTCTAGGTTACAATTATATAAGTAAGAACACCAAATAACATACCAGTGCCTCGTGTCGCCCGACATATGGAACGTACCGACCGCCAGCTCAATGAATGGGATTCCCGATGAAAAGTCGGGTAACGCCTCGGTACCAACACATATAATCATGAAAAGTATCCATCCTGCGCGGTGAATGGGGGCGGAATCAGGTCAAGTCGTCGGTCCCAAGTATTGACCTGCGCCTCTAGCCATGCCACATATGTGTCATCCACTCTGGAACGATCATCTTGCTGGTAATGTGTGGGCTTCCATGTGGGCGATGTCGGTACAAGTTACGGACGGCTAAACTGGCAAAGTACCCGCTCTGTGGCATGATGCTCCGCAGTATCAAGACACATCAGCGAGGCGGAAGAGCTCCGAATAAGTCAGCCAGCTGAGCAATAATCGGGCAGGCCATCTATCAACTCGTCGCTGTATGGCGTCCAGATGAACTATTAAGTAACAACAGAAAATGTGAGTATACGCAACACATGTGAAGCTATTCCAAGTAAACTTAGGTATACATTTACATATGCGCCCTCCAGCAAATCCAACAAATCCCTGCAGAGGGGGAGATTATGCCAAGCCTCGTAATCTCGTACATATCCCCGCCGGAGAACCTACCTCCTAGCTAGAGGGAGATATGGAGGTGGTACATCCGGAGGTAATGGTGGTAGAGGTGGTTGCAACTGCAGGAACCGCTCCCATGCCCAAACCAAATATACAAAGTTGACGTAAAATTTAAGATATATTTTTACTAGGTATGTTATAATGAATAGAGTATTCGAATATGTTGTCACCCGTAGCAGCGGAAAAATTCCACATACGTCATGCTGGGTGCCCATGCTCGCCCTGCACATCTTCCTGTACAAGTAGGCGAGAATAGCAACACCTCAGCTGTACTGGGGTAAATCATCTAGCCACTCAAGATACTGAAGAAATCTCAAGGTGAATAGGTTCCCCGAAGTGTTCGGGAACAAGACCCCTCCAAACATAAGGAGTAGCAGCAACCTCGTGTACCAGTAAATATGCAGATCCGCTGTATCGCCCATGATGTCAGGGTGCAATATCTCCAAATGTTGTCAAATAGTCGTCAACTGCAGACGACTGGCCCCAGCCTGTGCTGTCTCATCCTGTGGCCTGAAACCAGTGAGCTACTGCAGCATGTCCAAATACTGCCCACGTGTCATCTCTCTCATGGCCTGCGGCAGAGTGATGTGGTGTCCATCAACGGGCAGCCCATATAAAACCTCCACGTCCTGCAGTGTGATGGTAGCCTCGCCAATGGGCAGGTGGAATGTGTGTGTCTCAGGTCGCCACCCTCTATCAGGGCCGTGATCAAAGACTAATCGAGCTGCAGCCGCCCGATGGAGAACTTTTCCCTTCAAAAAGTCCCACATGTCATCCACTCTCCTAGCGCGGAGAGTCTAGGCCAGTAACTCCCCCTCCCTTATGTGGGCGGACCTATGATCACCTTGTAACGACAGTAGCTCATAGCTAGAAGGTCTGGGATGCATAGGATGCACGTCCATGTCGTCTATTGTAAATTAAACAACATTAATTACATGTTTGTTTGTAAATAAAATAATTAATTATTATAATTATATAATACTTAATTATTAAGTATTCACATATGGGTTCCAGGCTCGATATTTGAGACCCAGTAGCATCAAACTATCCTGAATTCTTGTATGTGTTAGTTTTATTATTTTACATGTTAGTTTTATAATTTTACATGTTTGTTTGTAAATTAAATAATTAATTTTTATAATTATACAATATTTAATTATTAAGTATTCACCTATGGGTTCCAGGCTCAATATTTGAGGCCCAGTAGCACCAAACTATCCTGAATTCTTGTATGTGTTAGTTTTATTATTTTACATGTTAATTTTATAATTTTATATGTTTTTATGTAAATTAAATAATTAATTTTTATATACAATATTTAATTATTAAGTATTCACATATAGGTTCTAGGCTTGATATTTGAGGCCCAATAGCACCAAGTTATTCTGAATTCTTGTATGTGTTAGTTTTATTAATTTTACATGTTAGTTTTGTAATTTTATATGCTTGTTTGTAATTAAATAATTAATTTTTATAATTATATAATATTTAACTATTAAATATTCACATATGGATTCCAGGCTCGATATTTGAGGCCCAGTAGCACCAAGCTATCTTTAATTCTTGTATGTGTTAGTTTTGTTATTTTACATGTTAGTTTTATAATTTTATATGTTTGTTTGTAAATTAAATAATTAATTTTTATAATTATACAAGATTTAATTGGACAAAGTTTGTGTTTGATCTATCAGTTATTTTGACATTTTTGAGTATAAGAGATACTTAAACAACAGGGATACTACGCTAAAAGGCACTACATTTTACTACGCTAAAATGACACTATATTACTAGTCTTTAAGCAAATAAATAATCTAGACTAGATAAAAATAAAAAATATATCTAATCACAAAACATTCACGAAAATACATATAAAACAGTAAAAGTAATTTATTAACATTTTTATTAACAAATAATAATGATTTCTCAATTTTTACATATTTTTTTAGCACACTAAAATCTTAGCTGGATAAAAATAATATACTAGTTGAATCACAAAACAAAAACACAAAACAACATGGAATACATTCAAAACAACTAATATGCACTATTTATACGAGTTTCGATATAAACTAAATCAGAATACCTCGATTTATGTTTTTGGGAAAGCTCAAGAATTGAAGATTTGAGTCCGAAACAAGCAACCCACAACAAGAGAAGGCTTAGCTAGGATGTGGAACCAACACTCTTTACTTTTTGCAGGACAGGTGGGGTCTACTCGAGTTTTTTATCTCGTTAATTGGGGGCGGAGGGACGCTGGATCGTTTTTTAAATTGGGGCGGGGGGAGGGTTGTAAACTGTTTTGAACGTGGGGGAAGGGAAGGGGACGACTATTTGAACATGTCTAGCGCGGTTTATTAAAGCGCTATACATATAGCGCCTTAATAAACTGCACTATACATGTACGTCTAATCAGCTTCATGTATAGCACATTTAGGAAAGGCGTCTTATAATATAAAGCTCTTTTAAAATTCGTTATACCTTAACGTCCAAAACGGACGTTAAGGTATAGCGCGCTTTAAAAAGACGTTATATATAGATTCGGGTTACTATTTCTTTTACACTTATTTCGGTCTCTTGAGTCCAAAAAAACCACAATTTGGTTATGTATTCTATTTTACAGCCACCCCCAACCCACAAACTCCTAAGTCCCCACATTACAGGATTGTCTCCTTTTTCTATCCTCCTCATTTTTTATATTAATTATTAAATATTCAAAATTTGCTATATAGTTAATTCGAATTTGTACCAAATAAATTCTAAAATCAATTGGTTCCTTTTGGTATGGGTGTAATTGCTACATTAGGGGGGAGGGGCGAGGGTTCCAATGCAGGGGAAAAAAAGAATTCCGATCTTTTTTTTTTCTTTTTAAAAGGTAAAACCTGCTTCGAGAATGAAAAACCAAAATTTGCTTGTGTAATGAAAAATGAAACAATAATTTTAAAATAATTAATAGCATTATTCGTAAACTTTGTCCTTTTGTGTAGTTTTATACATAGACTTCTAGAGGTCATTTGGTAGAGTGCATTAGAAAAATAATGCATGCTTAACTTTACGTATTAATAATTGATACACTTTCTCAACCTATGTATAATTTATACAAGCATTAGTTACACATCCTAAATAGTATTATCCTATGTATAGTTAATACATTGAAAATTATGATATTAGCAATACCAAGGTTATTAAAATATGCAGAAGCTTAATTTAAACAAAATTGCCCCTTCAAATTTTATGCTTGATTAACATTCTTTCTACTTTTTAAAATTTATTTATTAAAAAATATCTTCATTGACCATTGATGCGCAAAAAGTTACATTTGGGTTTGGCATTCCAAACTGTGTACATGATCATTGAGTTGAGAGTAGCTATGTTTGTCCTAAGAAAAGTTAATGAGTTATGCTCAAGTAAGTTTGGGGGGGGGGGGGGTCATATACAATATGCGTAACCTTTGGATGTCTGACTCCGAAGTTTGGAAATTTTCGCCTATCCATGTTTCCTATGCCTCTCATTTGTCTAGGAAGATCAGAGAAGGAGTTGAAGGTACGGATTCCGTTAACACCATGGCTAAGGGCTGCCAGTTTATCATCCAGCTTGTTTGCTTCCCTATAACAGTTTTTAATATCCAAAGTTTCCACAAATTTCTGGATATCCTTGGCTTGCTTAAATATTTCCCATGGGGGCTTCCATTCCCTACTGATGCATTTTGTTAGAAACATTGAATCAGTTTCCCCGTAGGCCATGTAGAAGCCTCTACTAGCACACCATTTTAGCCCATAAAGCATTGCTTCTGCGAAGTTGCTGGTTCCTGGTCTTATGTGGAGGGCATACGCAAAGATGATCTTTCCTTCTCTATTTCTGACAAGACCTCCTCCTCCATATTGTCCTTGAAGACAACTACCATCACTGTTGAGTTTAACTTGAATACCAGGTGGTCTGATCCACCTCACGATGAGGCAAGTTCTTTGGTGAATGGGAGCTTCGCATGCTTGACAGAAGTTGTTCCAGTTGTTCAAAATCTCAGCCCGTCCAAACTTCTTCCAAGTAACCTGCAAAATATTATTTAAAATGTTAATTTTTAATCGATATAGTGAAGGTCTATCTACTTCGTATTTACAGCTACATCTTGACCTCCATATTTCTCAACAAATAATGGGAGGGAGAGTTTTGATGATGTATTTAGAAATGGGATTGATAGTGTTAAGATTCCACCAATTAAGTAATATCATCTTGAGGTTCATGTTTCTATATTGAATGCCCAGGGGACCAGAAAAATAATCCCACAACTTTGTAGCATGATCTCCCACAACAAAATAATAGTCATGTTATTAATGTCGCAACTGTGGCATCTCGCAACAAGAATCAAACCAAATTTTGTCACTTTTGCATCAGTAGGTAGTCTATTCTGAATAGTTCGTCAGGATAGGAATGACATCTTAAAGGGAATATCTTTGTTCCAAAGCTCACCCTCAGTGTTATTGTTAGCTCTTCTTTGCCTGAAGATATCCCATGCTGAGCTAATGCACCAGTAGAGGAGGGTGTCCAAATAGCTGCATCTTCAGTTGTTTATATATTGATATTTAGAGCCTTGATCTTGTCCTTGATATGGTCAGGCAATTGGTTCTGCAAACAGTTCCAATCCCATATGCCATCTTTGAGAACATTATCCAATTAGATATTGTTTTGGTTAATATTAGCAAGGAGCAGGTGATATAGGGGGCCAAACTGTGTCCAGTTGTCATACTAGAAGGACACATTTTCATTCCCCACATTCCAATGAATATTATTTTTAGCAATTATTTTGATCTCACATAATGTTTTCCACCAATGAGAGATCCCATTATTCCAATGAGCATTAGAAGAATGATTCCCAGATAAGTACTTAATCTCCATGAACTCACTCCATAGGGAATTAGAGGTTCTAAGAGCCCACCAATGTTTGGCCTTGAAAAATTGACAAATGTCTGAGAGACTCCCAAAGTTAGTGCCTCCCTCTTTGTATGGAAAGCAGAGGTTTTGCCAGGAAATCCAATGATATTTACCCTCGTGTCTTGACTGGACCAAAAAAAACTAGCAACATATTTTTCACTAATGTCAATAGTACCTTTGGGAGGATTAACATTTGTCAGCACATGAATAGGAAGAGCTAGCAACATGTGCCTAATCAGGACAACTCTTCCACTAGTTAGAAAGTAGTTTAGTATGCCACCCTCTGGTCTTACTGATGACTTTGCCAACCATACCAGAAAAGTGTCATATCTTCTTTCTTCCAGTAATCAAAGGGGCATCCCAGGTATATAATAGGGAAGAGTTGATGGTTCATACCAGTGATCTCCTTGATTCTATTAACAATAAAGTTCTTGGGCTTGGGTGCTAAAGTAAAACAACTCTTGCCTTTGTTAAAAAGTTGCCCTGCCACCATCTCATACTTGGTAAGGGTATCCAAAACCTTTCTTAGGGTATTTTTGCTATCATTACGAAACAAAATGGTATCATCCGCAAACGCAAGATGATTGATGACATGGCCATTGCAATTCATATAGAAACCATTATAGCCTGTAGTGGATTGGAGATTGTTAAGCATCTTGGAGACAAGCTGAAGACTAAGGATAAAAAGGGAGGGGAAAAGGGGGTCCCCTTGCCTCAACCCTCTACTGTACTTAAAGAAGCCATGTCTAATACCATTCGAAGTCCCCGAGTACCAATTATGAGAGATGTAATTATGAATGAGGCTGATCCAAAGTTCTGAGAACCCCATCTTCCCGAGAGATATGCATAGATAGTTCTCGGAGACTCTATCATAGGCCTTAGTCATATCTAACTTTAAGACGACATTACCTCCTCTGCTAGATTTGCCAATATCATGGATAATTTCCTGGGCAAGAAGAATATTTTCAGTAATGGCTCTCCCTTTCACTAAACCACTTTGGTTCCTAGATATAATCCTAGCCAATATTGTGGCAAGCCCAACATTAAGGATTTTGGAGATAATTTTGCCGGAAACATTGCAGAGGCTAATAGGTGTCAAATTAGAGAATTGTTGTGGGTGATATACTTTAGGTATCATAACAAGGCATGTTTTGGAGAAGAATTTAGGGAGAATGAATCCATTAAAGAAAGATACCACTGCTTTATGCACATCTTGGCCAATGACTTGCCATGTCTTTTTATAAAAGCATCCATTAAATCCATCTGGGCCTGGGGCACTATCTATATCAATAGAAAATGCATTATTTTTAACTTCTTGTAGGGAAGGGGTATCAGTAAGCATGTAGTTATCTTCATCAGTAATGCATCTCTTTAGGTAGAAAAATCATCATATCGATTCTCCTGAGAAAACAATTGTTGATAGAATCTGATAGCTCCTTCTGCAAATCATCATTTCCCTCCAGCCATAGGTTTTGATCATCCAGGATTTTCTTGATTGCAAGTTTCCTTCTGTTGTATTTAATAATCCCATGGAAGTAGGCAGTATCCAAATCACCCTCATCCAGCCATTTGATCATAGCTTTTTGCCTTAGAATATTGTTTTGATTTTGAGGTATCTATTAAATTCTGATCTGCATCTTGAGAGTTCACGTCTGTTGTCAGGGGTATTGTTTATCACACAGTTGTCCTCCAGATTCCTCAACTGGGCCTCAAGTCCCTTAGGCTATGTCACGACCCAAATCCACTTGACCGCACCTAACACACTATCAGGCCCGAGCGAACCAACCCATATGATGCACCCGAACCGTATGCATGAAAACCAATTTAACTGCGGACGATTTTTGAAAATTTTATATATTTCGTTAAACCATGGAAAAATTTTCCAATTCAAATCATACATGAATCCTCTCATAATCATAACAATGAGACTAAGCAAAATAAATATCTTTTCATGTATGTCGCGTACATCCCCATTACTACAACTTTTCACAACTATCTATGGAGCTTTCATACCAAGGAATAGAACCAAACCCTTGGGCTAATGCCTGACTAACATAAATTAAAATATGATATGATAGCTACCACGAAATAGGAGTGGTTCCTCGCAATATACCTCAAGAAGAGATTCATCCTATCCATGTACCATACCTCGTCTTGAAATATGTAAAGTAAGTGGAGCCCTGGAGGGGTCACCTAAGGGATGAGTACACCACAACGGTACTCAATAAGTATCATAGACTCTCTCTAACTCAAGTTTCTGGAAAAAATGTTTAGAATAATTATGCAATTAATATGGGAAATAAAGTGATAAACAGTTATATAAATCATGCACTTTATCATTTTAAATAAAAAACAAGTAAAATGTAAGCCAGGCTATAAAGTTTTAAAGCATCTCTATCAACCCAAGATTTTAATAGAAACCATATAAAACCATTTCAATCTCATTAAGTCATTGAAATCATTTTCGGCTCCTGAGGCCTAAACATATGAAAGTTCTCTTTTACCTTTCACCGGGAGTACTATACCCACACCGAGATAATAAACAACTACTAGGTGATCGACCTAGTAACAAGTATTTGACCCTACTTGTCTGGGGGCTTCCCCTAGTGTTGTACGAGTCGACTTAACCTCATTACTTTAAGTAATGATCATTTCCATCTAAATAGGGAATTTTACCCCACAAAACCTCAGCTTATCCTTGAAATATGTCCCTACACCGGAACGTGTAGTTCCACGGTAACAAACTCAACATTCTAACCAATCTCGCTGGTCTCCACTAGTAACTCCCAGAATATTTTGACATATCAAAAATAGATTCATAGCATAATTGTGTCATGACCCAAATTCCCAACCCACGGGATCGTGATGGCGCCTAACGCCACACTTGCTAGGCAAGCCAATGTTAGAACTTAACTAACCATTTTCTTTTAACAATTTGTTTAAACATGAATAAACAATTCATAAATGAATCCTGAATCTAATATTTCCAAATAAATAACTTCATGAATAATAATCAAATAAATAAACCGAACCACGAACTAAATATATACTATATAACTACCCAGGGTCTGGTGTCACAATTCACGAACTACTAAAGAGTACTACAAATAAATGGGCTGAAAGAAATACGTCTCTATTTTGAATGAAATAAAACAGTATCTAAATAAATAAGGTAAGACCCCAGGAATCTGTGGACGCCAGCAGATCTACCTCGTGTCTTTGTGTAAAAACTCAACAATGCTCAAAGAATCAGCTCTGATCGGTACTTGGATCTGCACAAGAAGTGCAGAATGCAGTATCAGTACAACCGACCCCATGTACTGAGTAAGTGCCGAGTCTAACCTCGGCGAAGTAGTGACGAGTCTAGGACAGGACACCACATAAAACCTGAACATGTACCAGAAACAGATTTACAACAGTTATTTCCAAGTTCAAAACACCCCAAAACCTACCCAAAACTCACCCGAGCCCTCGGGGCTCTAAACCAAACATGAACGCGAGTCCAAAAATATCATAAGGACTTGTTCGTGCGACCAAATCATGAAAATAACATCAAAAACTACAAATTTAACCTCAAAACTCAAGATTTCTTCAAGAACACTCAAATTTCTAACTTTTCAACCAGACGTCTAAATCACGTCAATTCAACTCCAATTCTCATCAAATTTCACAGATAATACTTAAATATCATAGCAAACATGTACCGGGCTCCGGAACCAAAATACGAGCCTGATACCAATGAGTTCAAACATTAATACATTTCTTTATTTCCTTAAAAATCCAGCATAACAATTTTCTTCAAAAATTGATTTCTAAAGCTAGGGACCTCGGAATTCAATTCCGGGCATACGCCCAAGTCTCATATTTTACTGCGGACCTCCCGAGATGAGATCATCGGAACATGGATCCAGGTCCGTTTACTCAAAATGTTGAACAAAGTCAACTAAAACCAAATTTTAATTCCAAAAATTATTATTTCTCATATTTTCACATAAAAAGCTTTCCGGTTTCACGCCTGGACTGCATACGCAAATCGAGGTAAATAAAATTAATCTTTGTAAGGCTAATGAGCATGGAATTGAGTCTTAATTTATAAGATGACTCTTTGGGTCATCACAATCTCCACCTCTAAAACAAACGTTCTTCCTCGAACGAATATAGAAAATTACCTGAACTGGCAAACAAGTTGGGATATCTACTTTTCATGCCCGACTCGGACTCCCAAGTAGCTGCCCCAACAGGCTGGCCTCTCCACTACACTCGAACTGAAGGGTAACTCTTTGATCTCAACTGACGAACCTGCCGATGGCTACCGGCTCCTCCTCATAAGTCAAATCTTTGTCCAATTGGACAGAGCTGAAATCTAACACGCGGGACGGGTCACCATGATATTTCCGGAGCATAGACATATGGAATATCGGATGGACTGAGGATAACCCTTGAGGCAACGCAAGTCTATAAGCTACCTCCTCCACTCTCTCGAGAATCTCAAATGGTCCGATATACCTAAGGCTCAATTTTCCCTTCTTCCCAAATCTCATGACACCTTTCATGGGCGATACCAAAAGTAATACTCTCTCTCCAACCATGAATGCCACATCACGATCCATACGTTCCGCGTAAATATTTTTCCTAGACTGAGCTGCACGAAGTCGATCCTGTATAACCTTGACCTTATCTAAGGCCTCCTGAACTAAGCCTGTACCCAATAACCGAGCCTCTCCCAGCTCAAACCTTCTCACTGGCGATCTACACCATCTACCATATAATGCCTCATAGGGAGCCATCTGAATTCTCGATTGATAACTATTATTGTAGGCAAACTCTGCTAACGGCAAGAATTGATCCCAAGAACCTCCAAAATCGATAACACAAGCGCGGAGCATATCCTCCAAGATCTGAATAGTATGCTCGGACTGTCCGTCCGTCTGAGGATGAAATGCTATGCTCGAATCAACTCGTGTACCCAACTCTCACTGAACTGCCCTCCGAAAGTGCGAGGTAAACTGCGTACCTCGATCAGAAATAATAGACACGGGCACAGCATGAAGGTGAACAATCTCTCGAATATATATCTCTGCCAATCGCTCTGAAGTATAAGTACTTGCTACCAGAATGAAATGCACCGATTTAGTGAGCCTATCCACAACAACCCAAATGGCATCGAACTTCCTCTGAGTCCGTGGGAATCCAACAACGAAGTCCATAGTGATACGCTCCCACTTCCACCCAGGAATCTCTATCTGCTGAAGTAAACCACCGAGTCTTTGACGCTCATATTTCACTTGTTGGAAATTCAACAATGAGCCACATAAGCAACAATATCCTTTTTCATCCTTCTCCATCAATAGTGATGTCGCATGTCCTTGTACATCTTGACAGCAGCCGGGTGAATAGAAAACTTAGAACTGTGAGCCTCCTCAACGATCAACTCACGAAGTCCATCAACATTAGGCACACATATACGACCCTGCATCCTCAAAACACCGTTATCTCCAACTGTAACCTTCTTGGCACCACCGTGTCGAACGGTGTCCCTAAGGACCATCAAGTGCGGGTCATCATCCTGCCAATCTCTGATACGCTCGAATAAGGAAGACCGAGCAACTGTACAAGCTAGAACATGGCTGGGCGAAATGTCCAACCTCACGAACTGATCAACCAACGTCTGAATATCTGAAGCTAACGGTCTCTCACCAATTGGAATAAATGAAAGGCTGCCCATACTTACTGCCTTCCTACTCAATGCATCGGCCACCACATTGGTTTCTTGGATGATACAATATAGTGACGTCATAATCTTTCAGTAACTCTAGCCATCTCCTTTGTCGCAAATTAAGATCCTTTTTCTTGAACAAGTACTGGAGGCTACGATGATCCATGTAAACCTCCCATGGCACGCCATAAAGATAGTGCCTCAATATTTTCAATGCATGAACAATGGCGGCCAACTCCAAGTCATGAACTTGATAATTCTTCTCGTGAACTTTCAACTGCCGAGATGCATATACAATCACCCTGCCATTCTGCATCAATAATGCTCCAAAGCCAACATGGGAAGCATGACAATATACTGTAAAAGTTCTTGATTGCCTCTATCTTCTTAGGATCTACCTGAATACCCTCTGCTGATAGGATGTGATCCAAAAAAGCTACTGAATCTAACCAGAATTCATACTTTGAAAATTTTGCATACGACCGATTATCCCTCAAAGTCTGGAGTGCTATATGGAGGAGCTGCTCATGTTCCTCCCGACTGTGGGAGTATATAAGAATATCATCAATGAACACAATTACGAAGGAATACAGATAAGGTTTGAAAACTCGATTCGTCAAATCCATAAAGGCTGTTGGGGCATTAGTCAAGCGAAAAGACATCACCAAAAACTCATAGTGCCCATACCTTGTCAGAAAGGCTATCTTAGGAACATTGGACGCCCTAATCTTCAACTGATGGTAGCCCGACCTCAGATCAATTTTTGAAAACACACTGGCACCCTGAAGCTGATCAAATAAATCATCAATTCTCGGCAATAAATACTTATTTTTGATAGTAACCTTACTCAACTGCCGGTAATCTATACACATTCTCATCGATCCGTCCTTCTTCTTTACGAACAAAACCGGTGCACCCCAAGGCGAGACACTAGGCCTGACGAAACCCTTATCAAGCAGGTCTTGTAACTGTTCTTTCAATTCTGTGGGGCTATCCGGTATGGAGGAATATAAATGGGCTGAGTTCCTGGAGCCACATCAATACAAAAATAGATATCCCTGTCGGGTGGCATCCTCGACAGGTCTGTAGGAAACACTTCGGGAAACTCCTGAACAATAGGCACTGACTCTATTGAAGAAATTTCGGCATCAGAATCACGAATATGAGCCAAATAAGCCAAACATCCTTTCTAAACCATGCGACGAACCTTGGCATAAGAAATCACTCTGCTGGGAGAATGACCAGGAGTCCTTTTCCATTTTAACCAAGGTAATCCCGGCAAAGCTAAAGTAACTGTCTTGGCGTGACAACCCAAGATGACATAATAAGGTGACAACCAATCCATGTCCAATGTGACATCAAAATCGACCACGTCAAGAAGAAAAAGGTCTACACTAGTTTCAAGACCCTCAATAACGACTACCCACGAACAATATACACGAATTACCACAATAGCATCCCTCACCTGCGTAGACACATAAACAGGGACACTCAAGGAGTCACGGGGCACAACCAAATATGAGGAAAAATATGATGACACATAAGAATAAGTAGACCCTAGATCAAACAAAACTGAAGCAGCTCTATAACAAACTGAAATGGTACATGTGATAACTGCATCAGACTCCGCCTCGGGTCTGGCTGGAAATGCATATAATCGGGGCTGGGCCCCACCACCCTGAACTACGTCACCGGGAGGATTCCTGACAGGTGAACCTCCACCTTTAACCGGTTGGCCTCCACCTCTAGCGGGATGACCTTCACCTCTAGCATTATGACCTCTACCTCTAGCTACCCGACCCCTACCCCTAGCTGGTTGGGGAGGTGGTTCTGCAATTGGTGCCGGAACTATAGCACAAGAATTCTGGTACTGAGAATTATCCGACGCATGAGGGCAATACCTAATAATATGCCTCGGGTCACCACAAGTATAACAAGACCTTGGATATCGAGACTATTGGTCGGCAAACAGACCCTGTCAACCTGGATACCCCCCTGAAAGCTCTGGAGACGAGGTGCATCAATAAGTGATGACTGATCAAAATAAGTCAAATGAGAGCCCTAACCACCTGGGGCCCTTTGGGACGTTTGAAGTGCTGAATTAAATGGCCTGGAAGTATGGTCTCTTCCCTGAGTACTCCCGCCTCTAGATGAGGCACCACTGAATCCACCGAAATGGCGAGGTCTCTTATCTGACCCCTGACCTCCCATCCCAAGAACCGACTCAACTCTCCTGGCCACATTGGCTGCGTCCTGAAAGGAAATCTTAGCCCCCGTCTCTTTGGCCATCTGCAACTTGATGGGATGAGCAAGGCCCTCAATAAATCTCCTTACTCTCTCTCTCTCTCTCTCTTTGTGGGTAACAAAAGAATAGCATGACGAGCCACATCCACAAAACGGTTCTCATACTAGGTAACTGTCATGCCGTCCTGCTGAAAACGCTCAAACTGACGACACTTCTCTTCTCTAGTAATAATAGGAAAAAATTTCTCCAAAAAGAGGTGAGAAAACTGATCCCAAGTTAGAGCAGGTAACCCAACTGGTCTAGTCAACAAATAATCCCTCCACCATTTCATGGCGGAACCAGTCATCTGAAATGCGACGAAGTCGACCCCATTGGTCTCCAAAATACCCATATTATGAAGAACCTCATGACAACTGTCCAGATATTCCTGAGGATCCTCTGAAGTAGCACCACTGAAGTGAACAGGGAAAATCTTGATGAACCTGTCCAGTCTCTACAAAGCATCGGAAGTCATTGCTTCCCCATTAGCAATCGGGGCTGCAACAACTGTCTGAACTACCTCAACTGTGTTGGCTGCTGGGGTCTGGATCTGAGGAGTAGTCTGATCAGGAGTGTGGGTAGCAGGAGTCTGGACCCCTCCTCCAGCCTGAGATACGGCTGCTGCAACAGGGAGTGTGCCAGTCTGGGCTACACTCTCCATAAGGCCCACTAATCGAACCAAAGCATCCTGAAACACAGGGTAGCAATGAACCCCTCTAGGACCTGAGCTGGTCCAGCTGTAACGGTCTGAGATGGAGCCCCCTCATCAATCTCAACCTGGGGCTGCAGTATGAGCAACGGGCTGAGTCCTGCCCCTGCCTCGGCCTCTCACGTGGCCTCAGCCTCTACCCCTAATAGAAGTTGCTGCTATGCCAGCGGACCAGATTGTTGGTCAGCGGAATAGGAAGCACATATTCTCGCCATCTGCGAGAGAATAGAAGAGTTCAATCAGTATTTTTTTTAAGATATCAAGAATCGCACGATAGAGTAGATATAAAATGAGTTTGTTCCTAACTTCATAGGCTCTAAGAGATAAGTACAGATTCTCCGTACCAATCCCTCACACTCTATTAAGCTTGTTCGTGAATTGTGAGACCTAGGCAACCTAGAGCTCTGATACCAACTTGTCACGACACAAATTCCCAACCCACGGGATCGTGATGGCGCCTAACACCACACTTGCTAGGCAAGCCAATGTTAGAACTTAACTAACCATTTTCTTTTAACAATTTTCTTAAACATGAATAAACAATTCAAAAATGAATGCTGAATCTAATATTTCCCAATAAATAACTTCATGAATAATAACCGAATAAATAAACCGAACCACGAACTAAATATATACTATATAACTACCCAGGGTCTGGTGTCACAATTCACGAACTACTAAAGAGTACTACAAATAAATGGGCTGAAAGATATATGTCTCTGTTTTGATTGAAATAAAACAGTATCTAAATAAATAAGGGAATACTCCAGGAATCTGCGGATGCCAGCAGATCTATCTCGTGTCTCCGTGTAAAAACTTAACTATGCTCAAAGAATCAGCTCTGACCGGTACATGGATCTGCACAAGAAGTGCAGAGTGCAGAGTGCAGTATCAGTACAACTGACCCCATGTACTGAGTAAGTGCCGAGCCTTACCTCGGCGAAGTAGTGACGAGGCTAGGACAGGACACCACATAAAACCTGTACATGTATAAATATACTAGCAGCAATAATAGCAATTAAAGAGTTAACATTATATCCAAAAATGGGAAGGGATCATGCTATGGGGAACTTAACATAAGCAGTGAGAAAAATAACAAGACATCAATAAATAGTAATCAACAATAATTTAAAGTAACAAGAATAGAAAAGTACTCGCACGACACCACCCTTCGTGCTTTTACTCTCATCCTCCCCATATCATAAATAAGCATACACGGCATCACCTTTCGTGCCTTTACTCTCGCAATGTATTTTATTCAGGCACATCATCACCCTTCGTGCTTTTACTCTCACAATGTATTTCATTCAGGCACGACATCACCCTTCTTGCTTTACACTCTTTCTCACAATATAATATATTTGGATCATGCACGTCATCATCCTTCGTGCTTTACACTCCTCCTTACAAATCACAGAATCATTAACAATATACAAAGAGGGATTTCGCAGGAAATCGATATTTCATCATAGTTTCTATATTCATTTATCATTTCAATATCAATTCAATATTCACAATATTATCCATCATGGCGGAACCAGGTACCAAACTTCCAACATTTTAACAACAACGATAATCACAAGTAATAGGCTTTACAACTACAAAAATAACAAGAATTTACTTTCACTCACATGTTATGACCTGACCACAATGTATAGGTACTCGTCAACTCACCCATACATTGGATTTAGCAACAAAACAGGTAACAAGTAGTCACACAATACCTATTCCCTCAAGCTAAGGTTAGACATAACAGTTACCTCGAATTCACAGGCCACTCACTGCTCAAGCACTGCTTTTCCTTTGGAATTGGGCTTCAACTCACTCGTATCTAATCATAATTTGTTCTAAAGGAACTAACTTTACTGAAAAATTATGATTTTCTTAAGTTTTCTCAAAAAAGTTAAAAACCAACCCCGGGTCCGCTTGGTCAAAGCTCGGGGTTCGACCAAATTTTGCTTACCCATTCACCCCGGCACCCGTGTATGTAATTAGTTTCAAAATCCGACCCCAATTCGAGGTCAAGATTTGATTTATACAAAATTCTCTAATTCTACCCAAACCCCCAATTTCTACCATGAAATTTCTTGATTTTTGATTGAAAAGTGATGAAACACATTGGGTAATCGAAAGAGAAGAGTTTAGAATCGTTTACCAACACTTTGAGGATGAACTTGTAGGTTGAAAATCGCCTCTAGGTCTTTTTAGTTTGAAAATATGAAGAAAATAGGTTCGGCCTGTGTTAAAATTGTTATTAAATCGCTGGGCAGGCCTTCATCACGTTCGCGATGGGCCTGTCGCATTCGCGTAGAGTCTGGCCCAATGACCTTCGCGTTCACAGAGCTAAGGATGCGTTCGTGAAGCTTTAATCCAGATGTCCATCATGATCGTGGCCCAATGGACGCGTTCGCATAGAAGAAGCGCGACCCCCCTCCCCCAGGACCATTACTCTCCGCGTTCACGATAGCCTGGTCACATTCGCGAAGGGTAATCCCCCCAGTGCTTCGCGTTCGCGGACTAGGTTATGCGTTCGTGTAGCACAAAACAACCCCCAACAAATTTACTCTACACGATCGCGTGTGAAGCTTCGCAATCACGATGAATCTTCTCAAAGGATCTACTTTTATCAAATCATGATTTTCATAGCCAATCCAAACCATTTAAACAAAATCAAATGAATAACTTTTTTATGTTAAAGCTTTTAGAAATTAACATCAATCTTAAGAAACAACAAGTGCTTCCTTTGTTGAAATTTCAAAAGATAAACTTTTTCATGAAAATGTATATTTAGCACTCAAGCATTTTATACTCTTATCAACAAATAAGTTTTAATAAAACTTATAAGAATTTCCTTAAGTGTCATTTTACCAAGTATTGAAAATATGATTTTTATAAAATTATATGACACTTCATAAGAAAAAATTTAAAAACACATGGTGACATCTTCACTTCTTGTCCCCACAAGTACGGATGCACATTTACAAATAATACAATATATCAACTTAAGACATGCTTTTAAAGAGAATCCCTCAAGAAGAGTAAGTCTTAATCAACTTACCTCAAACTTCAAGCTCCAAAAATACTACAATGATCCAATTGATTAAAATGTCCAAACATCGCCCATAATTCAATATCTACAATTAAATATCTTAGTTATATCAAAACAAATACGAAAAGATTCATAAATATCCATTTAGGCTTCACAATTCGGCAACAAGCCTTCAACCATGCCAAAATTATCCAATAGGCTCACCCATTAGCCTATTCAATTCCATTATTATCATTTAATACTCATTTTGAGTCATTAATAATACTATGTTAATTACCCAACATCATCAAGTCACTATTCATTGTCTTCTCCAACAATTCCCAAGGTTCAAGAACACACATTTCAAGAACTAGTATTATATCTTGTGAAAATAGTGATTCCCTATTCATTTCGTTCATCAATTAAGTTATTAAATCTATTGGATTCATTAGAAACTCAAAACAATTCTATTTATATCAATTTATCGCTATTTATCTTCTTCTTTGCCCAAATATCATTTTCAAGACCCACCCTTAGGATTCATACAATATCTCATTACAACTTCAAATAAAACTCATAAATATTGTACCACACTCCAATATGTCATATATATGAAGCTCGGGTGAAGGGATTTCCTCTTGGTGGAAGAATCTCATTTTTCCTCTTTTTGATGTTCTTGAAGATTCAACCCATTTCCTATGGATTTGATCCATAATAATGTTATTTTTATTATTAAATGATGTTATATAATCATCCTTGTACCAAAATAACTTACCTTAAAGTGTACCCATGATGGAAGAGCTCCTCCTTCTCTCTGGAAACCAATTCCAAGTTGAAGAACTAACCTTTTCTCTATCTAAACCCCTTGTTTCAGCCCCTTTAAAATGGCCCCTAAAGCTGCCTAGCCTACGCATAAAACCTGTGCAGGAGGCCTTTCCCTTGGCCATAATCTGAAATTGGCTACGCAGGTTGCCTAGCTTGGTGCGTAGCTACACTACCACTTTCTGGTAAAAAGCCCATAACTCATTGTAGAAATATCTAAATGACAAGCAATTTGAAGCATTAGAAACTAGACACATATATCTTTCATTTGATAGATGATAAATCATATAAAACTGCATATCTTGAGAGTTATGCTCGTTTGGATTTAGGTCTTATGCGAACTCACTTGAAACTTTACCCCATTATATAATTTCCAACTTGACGTAGCCTTAGGACTCTTCTAAGACCATAAACCATTCTTAACGCACCTCATATATATATATATATATATATATATATATATATATATATATATATATATATATATATATATATATATATATATATATATATATATATATATATATATATATATATATATATATATATATATATATATTATCATGATCAATTGATATCATTCATATTATTAGTCGTGTTCATACCCGAATTAATATAATTAACACCTGCCAATCTTCTTAATGGTCTTAAAACACTTCAAAATTTTTTGGGGTGTTATATTCTCCCCCACTTAAGAACATTCGTCCTCGAATTTTTTGCAAGTCATTATTAGGAACAACATTATCCTCATTTAACCTTAACCATCATTCTTAATCAATTGTAACGACCCGACCGGTCGTTTCGAGAGTTATAGCCCCGTTTTCCCCATTTCTGCTTCATTTGTGCTTTACAACTATATAATATCTTACCAGATTGGTTGGTTTCGGTCCGGATTGGTGTCAGAGGGAAATTGAGACACTTAGTCTCTTTACTGGAAGATTAAGTTGGAAAAATCAACCGGATATTGATTTGTGTTTTAACGACCATGGATTTGAATTTTATAGTTCCGTTAGCTTCGTTAGGTGATTTAGGACTTAGGAGCGCGTCTGGAAGGTGATTTGGAAATCCGTAGTAGAATTATACTTGAATTGGCAAAAGTTGGAAATTTGGCTATTTTGGTCGATAGTGGAAATTTCGGATATTGGGGTCGAAATGGATTTGCTGAAATTAGAGTAGGTTCATGGTGTCATTTTTGACGTGTGTGTAAAATTTGAGATCAATCGGACGTGATTTGATAGGTTTCGGCGTCGTTTGTGGAATTCAGAAGCTTAGAAGTTCTCAGGCTTGAATTCGGGTGTAATTTGGTATTTTGATATTGTTTTGAGTGATTCTAGGGTTCGACTAAGTTCATTTGGGGTTATATGACCTGTTGGTATTTTTGGTTGAGGTTCAGAGGGCCTCAGGGTGGTTCCGGGTGGTTACCGGATTGTTTGGAGCTGGAGAAGTGCAGCTGAAGCTGCTGCTACTGGTGTTTTCCGCACCTGCGGAGTGGGAACCGCATGTGCATGCCTGCAGGAGCGAAGGAGGAGCCACAGATGCGGCTAAGAAGTAGTTTGGAAGGATCCACAGGTGCAAAGAGTTTCTCGCATCGGCGAGAGTCGCAGATGGGGGAAGCTAGGAGCAGGTGCGAGAGGGAGCCGCATGTGTGATGGATTTCCGCACCTGCGATAGGCGCAAATGCGGTTGTGGGGATGCAGGAGCAGAGTGTTGGATTTTAAGTGAAATCCGCACCTGTGATGGATTTTCTACAGGTGCAGCATTGCATAGGCGTTAAAGGGGTCCGCAGGAGCGGTATTCCCGGCAGTGAAACACTAGCTCGATTTTTGGACTTTCATTTTCAATTTTGGACTTGAGGAGATCGGGAGAGAGGAAATTTTTTCGAAGGTTTTCAAGGAGGAAGTTAGGGTAACTGATTCTAATTGGCCTAAATTTTGTAAATCTATGGATTTCTTCATCATCTAATTAAGGATTTGAGCTAGAAATTTAGGGGTTTAGGGCTTTGGGATTGGAGAGTGAACTTTGGGGTTTTGGAGGGGCAATTGAGGTCGCATTTTGGTAAATTTGGTATGAATAGACTCGTGAGTGAATGGACTTTCGGGTTTTGTGATTTTTGTCGGATTTCGAGACATGGTTCCGGGGGCCGGGTTTGAGCCAATTTTAGTAGTTTTCTAGCATTTGGAGGCCGATTTGAGAGGAAAGGGCATTCCAGAGTAGTATTTCTACACTTTTGAGGTAAGTAACCTTCTTAAATCTGATCTTAAGGGTATGAAACTCTGAGTATTTGTATGATATGAATATTTAGAGGTGATGCGCATGTAGGTGACGGGCGTGTGAGTGTGCACTGTGAGGGATCGAGATTTGGTCCGTCCCGGGAGATTATAAAGTCAAATAGTCATTGTTCTTACCTGTTTCACCTTTTTTGAGTAATTGACTACCTTTCATGTTAGAAACCATGCTTAGGATATATGATATCATTGTTGGGACCTGCAGTGGTCGTATACTTGTTGAATTGACTACTAATTGATGTCTTGTACTCAGTCACCGTCTTACTTATGTATTATCTCAGCTCTCTCTCATTTCATGTTGATACTTGTTGTATTCTCTATTTGGGATGTTTATTGTGATATTCTGTGAGGCCGAGAGGCTAGAGAGGTTAGTGACTGAGATATGGCCTGAGTGCCGAGCTGTGAGTTATGTGAGGTATATTGGATTGGGCTGCACGCCGCAACAATATTGGATCGGGTTACACTCTGCAATAAGCCTTCGAGATATATATATATATATATATATATATATATATGTATATATTGTGGATCGGGCTGCACGCTGCAACAATATTTGGATCGGGCTGCATGTCGCAGCTGTATAGGGTCGGGCTGCACGCCGCAGAAATATAGCGATTGGGCTGTAGGAGCCCCTCCGGAGTCACCCCCAGTGAGCACAAGTACCTATTGAGAGTGTGTATTGAGGCATGAGAGCCGAGAGTATGAGCTGTTGAGATGAGTTGAGTGGTTGTTTCCTTGAGAGGTTGTATTGCTCTTATTTATTGTTGCACTTCGTTGCTATTTGTTGTTGTTGTGAAATTTCTGGAAGTTTCATATTGTTTTACTCAATCTCGAATGGACTTGACTTAACTACCGAATTTGAAATCATGTTCACCTTTTACTGTAAACTTTTGAAATGAATTGTGTTCTCATAGCTCACCACTACTTCTCAGTTCCTTATTTAATTCGGTTACTTGCTGAGTTGGTTGTACTCATGCTACACCTTGCACTTTATGTACATATCCAGGTGTGTACCGTCCTAGAGGTCATTGAGTTCGTCCCCGGGTTGACTTTCAGAGACTTACAAGGTAGTTGCCGATGTCCGCAGTCCTTGTTCCTCCTTCTTATCATCTTATTTTCTCTTGTTTTTGGCATTTGGTACAAACTGTATTAGATTTTGTTTCTAGACGGTTGTTAGATGCTCATGGCTAGTGACACCCCGATGTCGGGCTATTATTCCGCACTTGAGTTTTGGGTCTTTGCCCCGTGGTTATGTAAACCTTCTGTTAAATTTAACTGTTTTAGCTCACTTCTGTTATATATAATGAAAGCATATTGAGAATGTCGCCTTGCCTATTTCCACGATAGGCACCATTACGACATGTTAGGTTTTGGGTCGTGACATCACTCCTAACTTCATATTGATCTTAGATATTCTTCCCAAATTTCAGCTTTCTTTGGCCCCAAAATTTACTCGACTCTCTAAATTCTTAAAAGTTTTCGATAGAGTATCCCCTGTAACTGAGACTATCCAAATAATTCAACCTGTCTAGAACAAGCCCTCACACGGGCACCAATTTCCACATAATTCAACAACCAAATATCTTTACATAATATGATATCTAGTCCCCACACATCCGCACATATATGCTCAATATACAACAACAACTATCTAGGACCCACACGGCCACACATACGTCCTCAACGTATAACAACAAAATATCTAAGCCCCCACGTGGCAGCGCATATACCCAAATTGCATCAAATAATTCTTTACAATTTTAAACAATTGCATATCTATACCTCTCTCATTCCAACACCAATTACCCTATATTGCAACGCATATTACTACCATGCATATGTGTATTATGTTTTTATTATGTGTAAGACCTAGCTTCTAGAGTTCACTACTTTTCCAATGTCGGAGAAGGGCTTATACTGCTCGCCTTTGTTTGATATGTTCATTCAGTACCAATACAAACTAAAACTACACCAAAGTGGAAAGTTCACTATCAAAGCTAGAAGTAGCTAGCCTATAGTCGTCGGCCTAACCAAAGCCTCACGACAACATAAAATTAGCCTTATGTACACCAAGTCGCACGTGAAAGAGCATTTCTTGCATACATTAAAATTCTATTTCTTCCACTCAAAGACTTTCTCATTAATATAAAATAACTTCTAAGCATAGTTTGTCCGCATAGGACCCTTGATTCTCTAGCTGTCAACTCCTTCCATAATGCTCTTTTATTCCATCCGAATACCAACCAGATATTTGTCTTACTTAGATCCATTCATCATGTCGATGATGTATGCCTCCACTTACAGTTGTAACTTTTGAGTTTCCTTTATATCTCAAATTGATTGATACGGTTGCTAACAAGTCCGCTATATGAGAAATGTTCAATTCGCTTACTTCCCTTTCATGGCACAAGTTTTCATTCATTCTCGAACATCACTGTACATATTTCTATTTTCTTAACATTAACAAACTAAATTGATATCACCAAGTTCTTTATGATACTTCCTTACCAGAAATTTAAGTTTTATTTTCCATTATGCCCATCATAGGAATACTACCATGGATTATAGGCTTTCAACTCACAGGTGACAATGCTATTAGGATAATACTTGCACCATTTAGTTTCTTTTTCTTTTCTGACCCCGTGCTCCAACACATTATTTTGGTTTGCAAGAGTTTTTTATATTTGGGAATATGAATAATATAACCTTTTCTTGCCTCATTTCATGCCAAGTGTGCACAAACTTTATCCTCATCTATAACCTTCATTTGTTCTACTAAGTCCAACATATGACCAAAGTACTTCCTTATTTTCTTCATCGCTTGAATTTAATTCAAGTGACACATTGATCACGCTCAACTATGTCTAATAAAATACTAAGCGGGCGTTGCAAATATAATCCGGGGTATTATGCCCAGAGTCGATCCCACAGGGAATTAACGTATCAATCCAGTCTTTAGAATACGCGACTTTTACTCAATCAATTCTCTCAAGACTTTTTGAATATAAATTGGTGATGTTTTACTAGTTCTACTGACAATAATAATAACCAGCGATTACTAACAATGTGTTGTAAACAATTATGATAAAGGTCTAAGGCTATGGTTTCTCCCATTGGTGAACTTACTTCTCGGATATTTCATATAACTTGATTAGTTATATCTATCAATCATGAACACTCTATCTACCATAAATCTCTCTCAAGTAATTATGATAATTTACTAGACGCACTCTCTCAAGTTACGCTAGCTAGATTGCATTACAGTTCACTTTAGATTGCACCCGA
>ML390175.1:0-20974 GCA_005239525.1 Nicotiana knightiana | reverse complement strand
TTTCCCCCCCCCCCCCCCTTTTGCAACTGAAAAGAGAACAACCTTGTGAACAAACTTCTGGCAGCTCAGCTAAACACCGACAAGAAAACCCTAGCTCGAATCAGATGAACAAATCAGCCAGGTATAGTCAAATATCCAGAGAATAGCAAAATCTAGCAGAAACAGACGATAGTGAGAAGAAATCATCCAACGAAAACCAAACGAAACCCTAATCCAGTGAGAATGCAGTCCAAACGAAAAACTCAATGAAAACTGAAGAGATTAACATCGATAGGAAGCTAATGATACGGTCTACCATAATCTAACGCTCTGATACCATGTTAAGTATCGAGAATTACAAATAGTTTGACAAAATGTAAACTAGGGTTCATAGGTTGAGAGAAGGTTCGAGAGAAAACATATATTTACTATATTGAGAAATGTCAATCTGGTTACAACAATAAGAGACTCTTCTTATAAATAGCGGGCCTGAACCGGTGACCCAGCTAATACAAAACAATGGACTCAATATAGACATGGACCTAAGTTACAAGAATGACCCAATTAGTTCAGCATTTATTTACTATTCTAACAGGAACTCGTGGATCAAACGCTGCAGATTTCTCTAAAAGCTACAAGTATTCAAGTTTTCTAAGGATTAAAAGATCAAGATACAAGTTGCAAGCTCTTGGATTAAAAATACGTCAAGATCAAGATCAGGTCTCAAGCACTTGGACTAAAATAAAACAAAATTCAAGATTAAGCTCGCAAGCTCTTTTATTTACTGTTGAAAAGTAGAATCAGAGGATTCATAGAGATTATACTGTCATAAATATTTAAAACAAAATACTATAATTGTCGCAATATTTTTCGATCTCGATTTTATTTTCTTGACATAAATTTATTGTCTACAGCTCTACTAAACGACCCCTTAATGTGTTCACTGGCATCGACTTTTTCTGAAGTGTTGCTTAACTGTTGATGGAATTCAGTTGGCTTACTAACTGCTGTGTGTGATACTAAGTTGTCAATTATACGGACTATAACTTTTTTTATTTTTCTCGAAAAGAAAAAAAAAAGGAGCATTTGCTTAACGATATATGTTGCTTATTTTCTCATAAATTAACGTTAAATTATGTAAGTACTTATTATCTCAAGCTTTCTTATGAGTACGGTTTCTAATTATAATATATCAAATAGTAGAAGCAATACGTCAGGAAACAAAGTTTGAATTAGAGATTTTTCATATAATACTGTTTTGTCTCGTTGAAACAAGAACCGGAAAATGGTGAGCTCTTTATAATGTATGATTAAGAATACATTTCCCCTGAAATATAAGCTACCTAACCTAGATATTACTGGTTGGAAACATGTGTTTAGTCCATGAATCTGATTACTACCACTCATTCAAGCAGCCTCTCGTCACACTGTAATTGTTAAAGGCACAACTTCTAGACATCGCCTTCCACTTAGATTTGTTATCAAACTCAATTAAATATTTATATATATTTAATAAAATAAATATTTAAGCAAAAAATATTGAGTTAATCCGAACCCGGAGCTAATGTTATATTTTTGCCCCTGATTGCACTTACTCCTTTACTTTCTATTGGTCTCATGTTTTATTGTTATAAGCAACGAATGTTGATACTATGTGCGTAAAATGATAATATTCATGACAATTAAAAAAGATAATATTAATGAGTTTAAGTCTCATGCCGATGTATATTACATCCTATCTTTATTTTTGAAGAAATTGCCTTCACTTGGTAGGTATTAACATTTTCTGCAGAAAAACTTACTTCTTTTTTATTTTAATTTTTTCTTATTTTTGGTTTGTTAATGGCGAAAATTACCAAAGACCTTCCATCAATATAATATTGTTACTTAGAAATACTTATCATCCATTTGAAATTGATCAACTTAACATTGAGACATACTTTAGAAAAGGTAACTTTTGTCTCTGAAATAGCCTCTATCATGTTTACTGTATAACTGACATATATGTCACGATTCAAAAACGACAACATGTGATGACACCTAACTCAACCTGTTAGATAAGTCAACTAACAAAAAATACAACTGAACTGAGATTATAAGAGAATAAAGAATGGATAATTGAACATTTACAAATTTACCCAAGATCTGATAGTACGAATCACGAGTTTCTAAGACTTAAAATTTCAAAATTGATACTCCACCCGTTTCAGTTTATGTGAACCTATTCTTTTTTGGTCCGTTCCAAAAAGAATGACCTCTTTCTAAATTTGGAAATAATTTAGCTTAAACTTACAATTCTACCCTTAATGAGAAGCTTTTATAACCACACAAATACTCAGGGCCCCTTTTTGACTTGTTTAGGGCCACAAATTTCAAAATTTTTTATGTTTTCTTAAACTGATGTCCAATCAAACAAGTTCACATAAATTGGAACGGAGGAAGTACGAATAAATACACGTTCTGTTTGAAGGTTACATAAACATATTAGCAACAACCTAAGCTACCAAGGACAAGTGGCAGCTATATCTAAGACGCACGAACATCTTCCGAATCAGCACCCGACGTCACCAGCAACTCTACTCCAAAAATCTGTACACATCGTACAGAAATGTAGTATCAGTACAATCGACGCCATATACTGGTAAATATTTTGTCTAACCTAGTCGAGATAGTGATGAGGCTTTTAGTTGAAAGATGATTACTGTTATAACATGTACATTAGAGTAACAGTATAGGCAGTTCAAAACAAAACAGATAAAAATACCGTGTACAACTCTGCGAGACAGCCAACAATTACTAGCAGGAATCACATTAGAAGATTTACAATCTTTCCTGGTATGAGAAGTGTATCCAAGATATCAAGTCAAATGGCACGGTAACACCCTTCGTGCTTCTATCTCATCCTCACCATATATAAATAAATTTATGTGACAAATCAATTAGCACGGCAACACCCTTCGTGTGTTCAACTCATCCTTCCAAATGTACGTATAACAAAACCAACCAAATGACAGAAACACGATAACAGAAATTACAAAGTAGGAAACACGCAAGTAGCAACAATGGACGAGGATATACATATGGGCAACAGTAAAAGACTAGGCGGAAAGCACGTGAGTAATAACACCCAATGGAAAAACAAAGAGTATCAACTTCAATTAACTAGCATAATAGATGCCTAAGTACAAATATAGCAAACAAGAAGGAGACACATGATCTTTACAAGTTAACAAGTAAGGAAATGAATGACTAGCATGGTGGAAGGATTACACTAAAGTGCAACATAATAGATACAACATGAGTGTAATTATAAAAGCATGAAATATGCATGGTATTTGCAAGTTAAGCAAGTATAAGGTATGAGGTACACAACAACAATTGAGATAGAGATCAATGACAGAACAATAGCTACAAGTCACATCAGATCTATAATTATGACAATAATAGTTCGAGGTAAAGACATGAAAGTATACACCGAAAGACTCATATCAAACATAATGCATATCCCTCGTCCTCGCCTGCACCAAAACACCCATCGTGCCATGACCTCACGATAACATACACGCATAACAATATAAATGAAATGGCACGGCATCACATTTCGTGCTTTTACTCTCAAATAATATGGAACGACATCACCCTTCGTGCATTTTCTCTCCCTCATATGATAATGTATATGTAATGGCACGGCATCACCCTTGGTGCTTTACACTCTTCTTTATCAAGCATATGTATATCAATAACAAACAAGGCAAGAAGCATAAATAACATCAAGGAGAGTGTTTTATCGATATTCCAAACAAATCCCAATCACAACTTTTCGAGCCAACAATGATTCAATAAACCCTCAAGAACCGTATTATTCAAATATTTTCACATATATCACAAATGATCCACAACAAAAGTATAGAATCTAGTTCTCGAGAAAATTGGTTATAGCAATGTATTAATAATTAAGCACAGAGATGACCGAATTAGACACATCAATGTATTCTCAAAATTTTCGTCAAATTTGATCAAGTTATAAAAGCTAAATCTGGATTTTCTAACATTTAATTCTATCTTCTTAGTATCTAAGAGTCAAGTTAGGCATGAAGTAGGAAGGTCAACGAAATTCTACAAACACAAATGCAACATAATCCATCCCCCGAGTATGATTAACCCTGGCACATACATATACGTCCGTCATCTCATACATATATCACCCCTGCATGTAGCAAACAAGGAAAATTGGAGGAAAAATTCTCTCAACAAAGTTAGGCAAAACACTTACCTCAATTCGGCTAACTCAAAACTCAATTTAGCCTTTTTCCTTTACAAGTTCGCCTCCGCTTAGCTCAATCTAGCAAACCACGACTTGAATACAACACACAATGCAAGAGAAAAAAATTTCAATTAATAAAACTGTGATTTTTATTAGATTTCTAAAAAGTCAACAAAAGCCAAACCCTGGGCCCGCACGGTCAAAACCCGGGTGCAAGGGTAGGTCTTGACTACCCATAGCCTCACGAGTCCAAATATATATTTTTTTTCAAATTCGAGTCCAATTCGACTCCCAAATCCCAAATTTTTATTTTTTAAATCTTTGACAAAATCCCCAAATTTTTTCATAGATTTATCATGAATTTGATGTTAAATCTTATATAAAATCATGAAATATAGTTGAGAAATAATTAAAGATACTTACCCAATGATTTGGTATGAAGGTCCCTTCACAAAATTGCCTCTCATCGAAGCTTGGGTTCAAAATATATCAAAATAAAGCTAAGACTAAGAATTCTCAGCACTTAACAGGCTGCAGATGTCGCGTTTGCGACATGGGGGTTCGCAAATGTGACCCCTCGCAAGCAAACAAATTATCGTAAAAGAGAAGATTGGAATTCCCTGCTGCCTCGCAAATGCAACCAAAAGTGACGCAAATGCGAACACTGGACCTTCGCAAAAGCGTCCAATTGATCGCAAATGCAAACAAACTCAGCTCAGGCCTTTATCGCAAATGCGATGCTGAGTCCGCAAATACGATCAACAAGCCTCGCAAAGGCGGAAAATTCCTCGCAAATCCGAGTGCTTTCCTCAGCAGCCCAACTTCGTAAATGTGAGGCTGCTTCGCAATTGCGATTGTCGCATTTGCGACAAAACATCGCAAATGCGATGATACCAGTACGAGAAATCAAAGATTATGAAAATAAATCATTCTGAAACCAATTCGAATCTCACCCGAGCCCTCGAGGCTCCAAACCAATCATGCACCCAGGTCTAGAAACACAACACGAACTCGCTCGCGCGCTCAAATCGTCAAAACAACTTCTAAAACCACGAATCGGACACCAAAGCACATGAAGATCAAACTAAACTTCAAGAACTCCTAGAATCGCAATCAAGCGTCCGAACCATATCAAATCAACTCCGAATGGCGCCAAATTTTGCAGACAAGTTCCATATTACGAAACAAACCTACTCTGAGCTTCAAATCACGCATAACAACCTCGAAACGAAAAATCGCACCTCAAATCAAAATCAATAAACTTTCAAACTTCAACTTCCACAGCTGATGCCGAAACCTATCAAATCACATCCAATTGACCTCAAATTTTGCACACAAGACACATTTGCCATTACGGACCTACTCCAACTTTCGGGATCGGAATCCGACCTCGATATCAAAAAGTCCACTCCCAATTAGACTTTCCAAAAATCCAACCTTCGTCAATCCAAGACTAATTCAACTACAGACCTCTAAATTACAATCCGGATGCACTCCTAAGTCCAAAATCAACCAACGGAGCTAACTGAACTGACGAAACTCCATATCGAGGCGTCTAACCACTGAGCGAAGTACAGATACTCGAAACAACCAGTCGAATCGTTACAATATATGCCTAATTTTTTTTTTCTCTTAACTTATTCGCAAGAATTAATATATTAGTTGCAGACAAGACAAGAGAAAGAATGAGTTACCAGCTCGCATTTCTCCCTTTTCCCTGGGATGACAATAACTCTAAACATTTACTAATACTTTTTTTGGAGGAACTATTAGATAATTAAAATTTTATTTGCTCGATTAATTTGAATTCGTATCAAGTAGGTCTACTAATATAAGAGATACCAATGAAAAATTTTTATTCGCAAGGCTCGAATTCAAAACATTTAATTCAGGCTGAAGTAATACAAATCAAGTCATATTTTTATAAATCAAATCGTCGAAGTCTTTGTCTTTGAATTAGCAAACGACTGATAGTATAAAAATTACACGTGACAGTGCCATTTGAAAGCTCCCTCTAAATGTTGGTGCACTGTCTGTACTTTAGCCTCCAAACTGGAATAATTTGGCCGGTAATCAAGTGGATTAGAAGGAGAAAAAGAATAGTTAGTGTAAGATTAAGATGAAGAATCCTAAAGCATTGAACTAAGCTGTATGGTAAAAAGGAAACATGACAAACAATCTTATCTTTTGACTTCGTGGCCCTTTCTGTCTTCTTACTTCAGCAATAGGTATAGTAGGCTTTAAAGAGGAGGGCTGGTGCATCGAATTAATAATTATACATCTAATGTTGGATCTTTCAAAAGGAGAACTATCACTTTCTCGAATCCTACGGAATCTGTGAAAATATTTCATACTATAACAAGTTGCTCATACTCTAGCGTACAAGGTAGATAAATAGAGTTTGACTTATGTAAATTAATTAGGAAAGTCATTTTACTTTATTTTGTAGTTGATAAGTTATTTAGTTTTGCCCTATGTAATTGACAAGGGCACCCTATGTCTTAAAGATATATTTGACATTTTTCTTTTCAATCTAACCATTTAAAAAAATTAAAAGCACCACTCAAACCATTTATCCACCCGCTAAATCTTTTCTTAAAAAAAAAATAATAACAAAAATCATACTTCATAAAACAAATAAACGAATAGACACTGCATAAATATTCCTTCTAACATATATTAATTGGACACTACAAAAATATGCCGTTAAGATATGCTAAATAGTTGACAACAAACTATATTGATACTTTTGACATGCAGAATTTTGATAACACGACCTATTGCAGAGAATTTTATGAAGCATGAGAGTTAGCATACCAAAATAAGAAGTAAAATGGTGCAGGCAATTCGATAAAGCAACAAACTATACAATTCGATAAAGCAATACACCACATAATTCGATAAAATAATTCTTCAAAATGCCAAAACACGCAAGCAAATGGTGGCCAAGTGTGAATGAGAAAGGCTTGCCTTGATTAACAAGAATATATATTCAAGTCAACTAGTAAACTATAGTCCTAACAAATATGGAAAATTAATCCTAACAAATATGGAAAAGAAAAACTCTCCCAGTCCTAAACATACAATATATTTACTAACAAATATATCCATCCACACACACGCTTTTATACTCTCTCCCCTCCCCCCCCCCCCTCAATTGGGCGCATGCAGATTATAAATGCGCAATTTGCACAAGAGAGAAACAAACAGAGATTTTTCTAATGCCTTCGTAAAGATATCTACCAATTTGCTCATGTGAAGGCACAAAGCTAGTACGAATATTCTCACTGTCAATCTCGTCACGAATAAAATGACAGTCCACTTCAATTTTTTTTGGTTCTTTCATGAAAGATGGATTATTTGCTATGTGCAATGTTGTTTGGCTATCAAAATAAAGATGAATAACGGAAGTACAAATCACTCCCAAACTAGATAAAATTTTCTCTAACTATTTCACCTCACATATTGTTATTGCCACAGAACAGCCTCTGAAGATGGTGTAGAGACAGTATGTTGCTTCTTAGTCTTCCAAGATAGGAGTGAGTCACCCAACGAGATAAATCAGCCTGTGGGCGAACATCGATTCAAGGGACAACTAGCTCAATTGGACTCACACCATCCATAGAGAGGTAGGTCATATTTTCTTCTCAACAAAATACTTTATCCTGGATTCCCTTTCAAGTAGCGAACAACCTATAAAACTGCATTCCAATGCTCCTCTTTTGGTTGCTGCATGAATTGAGATAAAATATGAACATTGTAGGACAACTCCGACCGAGTAAAGCATATATAAATAAGTCGATCTATCAAACGACGATAGCACTCAGGGTCATCAAGTGCATGTCTACCCGCCAATGCCAGCCGATGATTCTATCCCACGGGCATTCCCACATGCTTAACATCTAATAACGCAATGTCATGACCCAATTTTCTCTCTCTTGCTTTCGTGATGGCACCTAGTCTTAGAGACTAGGTAAGCCTAACATTTACTGAATAACAACAACAATAAAGAAAACCTAACAGTCTCAAAACTAGTGCATGAGTCTTTACAGAAAATCTAACATTCTATAAAGTCTTTATGGAATTTACAATTTCTTAAAACCGGTAGTACAAGTCATAAGCTCTACAGAGTTTACTACGACTTCTAAATACAAATCTTTGGAAATAAGTAAAACATTGTGAATACAAAATAGGAAGGTGACTCCGAAGCATGTAACACGGCGACAGGTTTACCTTGAGTCTCCTCAATAAGAATCTGCATAGCTACTAATGATCAATACCTGGATCTGCACAAAAATATGCAGAAGTGTAGTATGAGCACACTGCAGCGGTGCCCAGTAAGTATCAAGACTAACCTCGGTGAATTAATGGCGAGGACTAGTCAAGACACCCACTGGTCTAATAAACTGAACAAGCATAAGTATAGGAACAACAGTGCATGATTTCTACATGGAAACTACGCAATATGACTAACAATACAGTAATTACAATAAGAAAGGAAAAATGACAAGTACCAGCGGAATACCATAATAATAACACAGAAGAGTGAGCAAAAACACAACTTAAATCTGAAATCACAGATACAGCAAGGACAAATAATAACTCAGCAACTACGATAACTCTTACATCAAATTTTAGTCACCAACATCATGAAGTACCGAACCTCGGATAAATTATAACTCACGGGTCTCAATACCTGAACCCTAACACTTCGTATCATGTGCACTCATCAAACCTCATAATCATGATGACAAATCATGTGCCGAATAAAACCATTCTCACATACAAGGCGAGTAAACAAGGGTGTGCATCTATATTCAACAATATCAAGAAAACCTCTTATCTGTTAAGGGTGCTTAGCCACGTGAATGCTTGTGCAAGTGTCCTAACGTAGTTCATACTAACTAATAAGCATAAGGAAAATAACGGACAACACGTAGAATGTTTACAGGATAAGGGGATCTCCCAGAATACCATTTCGTAGTCCCAAAGTAAATATGCAGGGAGATCTCCCAGAATACCGTTCGGTAGTCCCAAAGTAAATATGCAGAACAGGGAGATCTCCCGGAATACCCTTCCGTATTCCCAAAGTAAATATGTAGAACAGGGGGATCTCCCGAAATACCCTTCCGTAGTCCCAAAGTAAATATGCAGAACAAGGGGATCTCCCGGAAATACCGTTCCGTAGTCCCAAAATAAACATGTAGAATAGGGGGTTCTCCCAGAATACCGTTTCGTAGTCCCAAAGTAAATATGCAGTGCAACCAACAGAGATAACAGTTACATCATGACAGAAACCTCGTACATCACCACAACAAGTACAACAACAACAATGACAACAATACAAATTACATTGCATAAATCAACTCAAGGACTTTAAATCACAAGGAAACAGTAGAACTCATTCACAAGAAATAACCACAATAAATGATGCTAGGCGTAAAGAGAACAACTTAACAAGGGAAAGCTAAAATGTAGCAACGATTCCAAAATATTCAAGTCAACAATAAGGAAGCCAACAGGAGTCAAATAGTTCCAAATAAAGGCAAATCAACTAAGATATAGGTTATCTAAACTCTCTTTGAAGTTGAACAATTACGAAGGATATTCAACAATTCAATTAAGGATAAGCAGCAGAAGATAATCATAACTCCAATTAAGACTAAACAATTATATGATGAGATAATAATAATTTTAATTAAACATAACCATTTATGAAAAAATAGCATGGCGATAGAAGAGGTAAAAATTTCAGCTAAGTCAAATATGAGTCAAATAGACAATAAGAGTGAATCCTAAAGCAATTAACTCTAATTAAAGCATGTAGAGGTGAAACTAGCAAATGGGAACTCAAACGTATTGAGTACAACTTCATATACAGTGAATATAAGGACCTAAGAACCCTAAAAGGCCAACTTTCCACCAATAAGTTCGAGCATGCACTTGTCACCTTGCGTACACGGACTACAATCAACATAGAAGAATCAAATCCTAAGGGGAATCCCTCACACAAGGTTAGGCAAGATACTTACCTCAAAGAAGACAAATCGATACTCTAAAATAAACTTCTTGAATGAAAAGACCTCCGGAAGGCTCAAATCTAACAAAAATAACTTCGAAGCAGAAATAAAGCTCATAAGAAGCTACTCCGGATCATAAAGTCTCAATCTTTAACAAAATCCAAAAATCAGTCCAAAAGTCGACCCCCGAGCCCGCACCTCGGAACCCGACAAATTTTTACAAAACCCGAATACCCATTCCAATACGAGCTCAACCCTACAAAAATTATCAAATTCCGATACCATTTTGCCCTTCAAATCATGATTTTTCATTTTTGAAAATATTCTTCAAAAACCAACATTTTTCTCAAGTCAAAACACAAATTAAATGATAAAAACAAAGATAAAATTGTGGAATATATTAAATTCTAGGTGAAGAACACTTAACCAATCGATTTTCTTGAAAACCCCACAAAGAATCGTTCAAAATCGAGCTCTACAAGTCAAGATATGATAAAAATGGTCTAACTCTTGATTTTGGAATATATTCGGCATGCCCAGGTGTTTGTACATCGCGATCGCGAAAGAAATGATGCGATCGCATAGAAGGAAAATGGCTACTATCCAAAGTGTGCTACACGATCACGAATGGTCTTATGCGATCGCGTAGTGAAGGAATTATCTGCTTCCCAAAGCCACACTTCGCGAAAGCGAAGCAGAAGATGCGATTGCTTTTAAGGAATAATTTGATGCCCAAATGAAAGAATTATGTGAACGCAAATAGAGAAGATGTGAACGCGAAAAAGGAGTAAACAGACTTTCGCGATCGCGAACGAGGTCATGCGAACACGATGGAAAATTAATTCCTCCTCCGCAATTACTCTATGCGAACGCGGAGGAGCAGACACGAACGCGAAGAAGAAAACCAGATGACAGGTAACATCAGTTCAAAATAGGAGAAGATAGCCCGTAGCCCACCCGTAACACACCTGAGGCCCCCGGGACCTCGTCTAAATACACAAACAAGTTCTATAACCTAACACGGACTTGCTCGGAGTCTCAAATCACATCAAACAATGCCTAAAATGCAAATCGCGCCATGAATCGAATTATGAACTTCAAAATCTTCCAACTTCGAAAACTCGAGCCGAAACCAATCTGGAACGATGCAAAATTTTGTAAGAAAGTCCCAAAAGACATAACGGAGCTGCTCCTACTCTCGGAATCGCATTCCGACCCCGATATCACAAAAGTCAACTATGGGTCAAACTTCTCCATTTTTCAAGCTTCAACTTTTTCAACTTTCACCGAATTGCCTCAAATTACTCTACGGACCTCCAAATCCAAATCAAGACGCGCACCTAAGTCCAAAATCACATTATAAAGTTTCTGACATCATCCAAAACTCATTTCGGAGTCGTTTACACAAAAGTCAAATTCCGATCAAATTCTCACCGCTTAAGCTTCCAAACTGGATTCCTTCTTCCAATTCGACTTCGAATCATCCGGTAACTGAATTTAACGATGCACACAAGTCGATACACATAATATGAAGTTCAAGACCTTACGCTGTCGAACGGAGCTTAAATTCTCAAAATGACCGGTTGGGTCATTACACGCAACCTCTGAGATAATATCCGAGGCTTATTTTTGTTGGCTCAAGAAGATGCCTTCCAAATTTCAGGAAGCTTCCACTTCCAGAAAATATTTCAATCTACCCAAATATGTCACGTGAAGCATTTTCTAAGATATGTTTTGAACTCGCGGATAGCCTCGGGCTCATTGCCAGAGATAATTAGACCATCAACATACACAAGGACATTTACTCGAACCTTACCCTTTTCAAGAGTAAAAAGAGAGTAATCAGAGTATGTATGCTTGAACCCACAGTCCTCCAAGGCAGCCACCAACTTAACAAACCAACACCTCGGTGCTCACTTTAACCTAAAAAGGGACTTCCGCAGTCTACATACTTTCATGGACTTGCAACTCGAAACCCATGAGGTAATTTCATTTACGCCTCCTCTTGAAGAACCCCATGCAGGAAGGTATTATATACATCCATTTGACGTTACTCCTCAATTTTTGCCGTTGCTACAACCCAAATTATGCGGACAATCACCATCTTTTCTACTAGGGAAAATGTTTCATTATAGTTGATCCCTTCTGCTTGATGATTCCCAAGAATAACTAGTTGGGCCTTGTATCGCTCAATTTTTCCATCAGAGTTATACTTTATCTTGTAAAGCCACATGCAACCGAGAACCTTTTTGTATGGAGGTAGATCCTCTATTACCTATGTTCTTTTATTCTCCAGCGTCTATATTTCTAATCTCATTGCTTCTCTCCACTTTCTATCTGTCACAATCTCAGAGAAATGAGTCGGTTCATGTGCTGTAGTGATTGCTTCATGGAAAGTCCTTTGTTGTATAGAACATTTATCGTAATTCACATATTGTGTTAAAGGATAAGATGTACCTAAGCGATATTGTGAAGTAAATTGAGGTAAAGATGGATTCATTTTCTGGACAACATTAATAACATAGTCACGTAATAGGACCGGTGTGTGTTTTTGGCAGTGTCTGCATCCCAACTGCTCTTCCTCTATTATTTCATCTTCCTCAGTTTCGGCCCTCACCTCCTGATTTTCCTCTATCTCGGATTCCCGGTGTTCCTCCACGTCAAGATCGTCTTCACGAGCTTGGACTGATTCACTGCTATCCCTCGCTTCAGACTCCTCATTCTCTCCTAGTTTCTCCACATGAATTTTTTATTTTCGTCTCTGTTAGTGTTATATGTTGATGAAGTGAAAGGAAATTTAGTCTCATAGAAATCAACGTCTTCTGAAAAAAAATATTCTTTTTTCTCTAAATCATACACCTTCCAAACCTTATTTCCATAGGGATATCCCTCGAAGACACACTTATAGCTTCTACTCGAAAATATATCACTCTTCCTCCCTAAGCTTCGAGCATAATATTGCGAGGCAAATACTCGAAGATGTCCACACTCAGGCACTCGACCATATAATAATTCATAATGTGTTTGTCCATGCAAAATTGAAGATGGAGCTCTATTAGTCAAGTGACAAGCCGTCAAAACATATTCCCCCTAAAAATCAATCGGCAAGTTACCTTGAAAGTGCAAGGCCCGGATTACATTCAATAAATGAAGATGCTTTCTTTTTACTCTCTCATTTTGTTGGAGTGTTCCTGTATACGAAGTTTAAGAAATAATCTCACATTCAAGAAAATAATTTCTCATACATGTAAACTCTATTCGATTATTGCTCTTAAAAGTTTTAACTCGCTTATTGAATTATCTGTCTAACATAGATAAAAAATTCTTCATAGTTTGCAATACTTTTTTCTTAGCAATCAATAAAAAATTTACACAGCATATGAGTAATCATCTATAATAGTAAAAAAATATGATGCGCCACAAAACAAGTTGTTCGATAAGGTCTCTACAAATCACAATGAATCAACTCAAAATGCTAGAAGCTCTATTATTAATCAAAGGAAATTTGTCACTTATTGTTTTAGCCCGATGACATACATCGCAAATTTTATTCAAAATATCACTTTTTTTTCTTAAAGTCTACGGCATGAATTAATTTGTCTTGTAGAGAGGGATCACCTAAACTCATGTGCCTAAAATCCAACGATCCTACACCACGAACCTTTAGAGCACATACCCTCTGTTTTTTCAAGAAATAGTAGAGTCTATCTTTCCGTTCACCCGCTTCAATCAACTTCCTCAAGGTGCGATCCCGTATAATACATAAAATTTTAGTGAAAAGGACCAAACAATCTGAGTATTCGATTAATTGAGATACATAAATCAAGTTTCATATTAAGCTGGGTATATAAAGAATATTTTTTAGGACCAAATTACCTTCAAGTTTCATTAAACCCTCACTGGTAGCTACAATATTACTTCTATCAGGCAAACTAATAGGACATCGCGTAATTTTTCGCACATTATGCAATAATTGTAAACATCTTATCATATGATTCGTCGCTCTTGTATAGATGATCCAAGATATATAATTTTCTTACCGGTCATCTTCTCATTCGAACTTATCTGTTGGTTATTTAATATATCAATCAATGTTTGCCACTACTGATTGCTTAACTCCGGAGGCCCAATCTTTTCTTCCCCTGTTAAAGTTGTGGAGACGCCACCTCCCATGGCATGTAACATCTACGCGATAAGCAGTGTCACGTCCGCGACCTCCATTTATTACACTCCTCTGATGTTGTTGTTGTTGTTGTCCTCTACCGTATTCACCTAATTCACTATCACCACGAGGTTTGTCTCCCCACCATTCTACATACCCAACAAGTTGGAAGCAACTTTCTGAATCATGTCCAATTCTCTTGTGGTAGGAGCACATATTCTTATCTTTCACTTAATTCTGACCTCTATAGGGGAATGTTCCTTGAATAACAAAATCCATAACGTCGCCACATTCATGTGTCCCTCAAGCCATCGTCTTCACACGTTAATCTTATACTAACTTAGAGTAAACTCGATTCACAGTTGGTAACGGATATTGAGCGAGCAAGTTCGACCTCACTATTCTATACATTATTTCATCTAACCCCATAAGGTTTTATCCAAAATTGCACTAAGATCACATGTGCACTTACCACATATGCAAGTCAGTACTTGATCCCAATTAGTAAGTTCTTGCCAATGTTTTGTTAATTTTTCATAGTAATTAATTATGATCGTGCCAAAATGTTTGCACTCTACAAGTTCGGCCTTCAACTATTATATTCTTGGATCATTAGAGACCGAGAAATATATTTTAATACTAGTCTATAAATCTTCAGCAACTTCCATGTGTGGTATATACGAACTTAAAGTAGGCTCAATAGCATTCCGAATTTAATAAACCAACAACGAGTTGATGGTCCACCAATCTTCAAGATCCGGAGGCTTCTTATCCAGTCTACTGATTGTTACATCAATAAGTCTGAATTTCTTTCTGATCCTCAAGGCGGTCCTCATGGATCTTTCCCATTCATCATAGTTTTCTCTCTTCAAAGTCACCCGTGTTATCAAAATCCTTGGATTGTCATTAGACGTTATAACGTACGGAGAGATGATCTTTTGTTTGTTTGTTTTGCCTTTAACATCGCTCCAGCCGGTACCGGCGACGTCTTTACAATTGTCCCCTGCCATTGGTATGTCACTCTGAGTTTCTTATGGTTTGACTCGACCTCGGCTCTGATACTATATACGCAAGTGCACGGTAGCTAAGTGTCCGGCGACGTCTTTACAATTGTCCCCTGCCATTGGTACGTCACTCTGAGTTTCTTATGGTTTGACTCGACCTTGGCTCTGATACTATATACGCAAGCGCACGATAGCTAAGTTAAGTGTAGAAGAGAAATAGCTTGCCTTCTTCTATTAATTAACAAGAATATATATACAAGCCAAGTAGCAAACCTTAGCCCTAACAAATATGAAAAAGAAAAACTCTCCTAGTCTTAAGCATACAGTATATTTACTAACAAATATATACACACACTTTAATACAAAAGATAATAAGAAACAAAAGCATTTGTCATATGTGATCGTGATCCACGAAACAATATTAGAAGTTAAAATTTACATGAAGTTTGGTAAGTGACCATTATATGGGAATGAATAAACGGAACACGGTCAAGTACTTCTGTTTCTTATTCTCATTAAAGAAAGTCAGCGATTCAATCAAGTAACAAATCAGATAATTCGATAAAGCAATACACTAAATAATTCAAATTAGAGAGGGAGAGTCGAGTCATGGAGCAGATTGGTAAATGATTTTTAGTGGATACTTTTCATTTTTTAAATGATTAGGTTGAGAAGAAAAATAAATTCCCTAAAAGTATAGAGTGCATTTTCAGTTACAAAGAGTAAAATTGAGTGACTTTTCAGTTTAAAAAAGTGAAGTTACTTTCCTTACCAATTTTCATTAGTTTAGTAACCTTCTCAAAGATCAACTCTAAATAAATACTAATATATGGTGTTATTTGATGATCGAGTCAAAAATTCTAACAAAGAAATAAAAAAAAATAAAAAAAGTAGATTGAATCAGCTTTGTCACTACATTAGAAAGTAGAAACTCTATTTATGCCAAAAAGATTTAAGAATGTATATACTTATTAAGGTAAGACTTATTTTACTTATATGCATAATGTAATTTTTTGATAAAAAGAATTTAATCGAACCTTTTTTGGCTATTGTAACTCTGTCCCTACTATAATTATCTTCAGAAACAAAAGATAATACACTGAAATAGCACCAAAGTTTTGTTTGCAAAATACAATATAATCAACAAATTTTATGGTACGAGGACAGAATCCGCATCTCTTATGCTAAAAGATAAGTAGTTTAATTTTGTTGTGAAGTTGTTTATCAGGGATCGAACTTATGGCCCATCGCAAATATTTTTGTTATTTATATGGTCATTTTCACAGAAAATCGGTAAAATATAACATGAGAGATTGGTAAATAAAACATATGAGATCTTTGTAGGGCTAGTTTTTTTTTTAATTTAAATTTTAAATTGCAACCGATCATAATAAATAGTTTACTCTTTTATGATAACTAGTTATAAGGTACACATTTTGCGTGTGTACCCCATATCAATAAATATAAATCTTTAAAAACTATGTAAATTTAAACTATATATATACCTTATTAAGTATCATTTCGAATGTATCTCTAGAATTTGATGTTAGATTTAAATATTATGATGACGATGTCGATGAGGATGACGATGACGATGACGACAACGACGATGATGATGAATATTTTATTATAGTATTTATTAGAATGTGTATTTATATTTTCTGGTAAATAAATCTTATAGAAGGATAGCTTGATTGAAATAATTAACATACTATTGTATACCAAAAGAATCATATAGGAGTATAATTTTCGTAGAAAAGTCTTTCTCTATAATATTTTTAACAATGATAATTATATTATATAATTGATTGATTTTAATTCTATGAGCTATTACAAGTCTATAATTAAGAATAAGAAAAATAGAAGGAGTGCTGACCGACATTATCAATTTTGGTAACCTGAATACTATTGTATACTCAGAGAATCATATTATTTTTGCAACAAATCTTTCTTTATGTTCTTCTTAATTATGATAATTATATTATGTATAGTTATTGAGTTTAATTCTATAACATGTTATAAGTATATAATTAAGATTAAGAAAAATAGACGGAGTGTTGATTTATCTATTTGTTCAAATAATAAAATGATTCATAAGGTAAATTTTTAATTAATTTTAAAATTTTAAAATTAAGATTTCCTACACAGTACTTCAAATAAGAACAATTTAGTAAGCAAAGTTTTAAAGTATAATAATAATAATAATAATAATAATAATAATAATAATAATAATAATAATAATAATAATAATAATAATAATAATGATGATATTATTATGGATATCATAATTATTTATATCTTATTATGGTATTTATTAGAATGTGTTTTTATACTTTTGGCATATAAATTAATAGAAGGATAGTTTGATTAAGGAGTAATGAATATACTATTGTATATCTAGAGAATCATAAATAATTTATGCAAAAAGTCTTTATCAATTTTTAACAATGATAATTTTGTTATTAAAATTTGTATAGCTGTAAAATAAAACAATAATAATTTCTGAATTTCAAAAACCAGTAAGAAACCTCACTAGCGCGGGATTAGCGCGGCCGCGCTAGTGGAATATACTAGGGACAGTGAGAAACCTGACTAGTGCGACCACTAGCGCGTGCTGAGCGCGGGCGCGCTAGTCCAGGCGTCCTTAGTTTTTTTCTATCAAAAATAATATAAGAATAAACCGAGCCCACTGAATGCACAGTGTGTCCTTAAGGAAATTATTCCCCTCAAGTACCCGAGGTGTTGGAATATATCCTCCCAGGATAGAACGATTTAACTCACCGGAGTGTCGGTACCAAAAACGCCGGTGAACAGCGAACCACTCGAAGGCTGTAAAACACACTGAAATATTTTGTGCAGAAGAAGAAGAAGAAGATCAGAAAAATTAGTAAGTAAAAATTCTGGGATTCAAGGTATAATTATAGCCAATTTAGTACTGTTTCTGAAAAGGTTTTGTAACCTTTCAGAACAGCCATAACTGTTGGAACAGGTGTGAATCCTTTCAGAACAGCCATGGCTGTTTTGAACAGGTATGAATATTGCGGGAAATTTAAAAACGGATTTAAAATAATCCGGGAAAGAAAACGGGTCGGACTGGACCGGGTCGCGGGTCATTCCGAATTTGATTTTTTCCATTAATTAATTAAATAATTTGAAAAGAATTTTATCCAAAAAGATTAATCAATCAATCTTTGACCAAATCCGAAGCCGAAGCCGAAGCCGAAGCCGAAGCCGAGCCGAGCGAGCGACGACGACGATGGCGCGATGCTTGCTTTCTTCTCAACTCTTTAAGAGCTAAAAGAAGAGCTTCTCTATATATATACACATAGATTTTCTTTCCTTCTTCCAATGAGGGACAAAGTGCACTAATTCAAAATTTCACTTTCCTCCATTTCTTTTTCCATTATTTTCCATTCACTCTCTTTAAGCTACACCAAGCTTAAAATTAAGCTAGACTAAACTTAAAATTAAGCTACACTAAGCTTAAAGACCAACAATCCCCCATATGAATGGGGAATGGCTATAAAATAAAGAAATGCGCGGACGTGTGTGTGTTTTACATGCAAGAATTAATTGCATCTGGATAAGTAAGTTTCCCTTTGAACTTTCTGTAATGAACTTATATCGGATATACTCGGTCAATCGGTAGATTTGATATCTTTGAACCGTCGAGCTTTGTTGTATACCTAGACAACATAAGTCACACAATCAATCCTTAACCCTCTATGATTCTCACGGTTGTGCTCATTTCAGCCATGAACACCGTCTGGTTTCATGAGTGCTTAGAGAATGAGCCTTTACTTTCATTCCCCTTGAAGCGGCTTACACTTCACACTCACATAGGTGATTCCTAAACGTATAATCCTAAATACACACTATCTGGTCATATCCTGCAAGACTTAGCAAATCATTAAAAAGCTTTAAGCTTTATTGACTCATCAAAAAGCCTTAATGCTTTACCTTTATTTCTGAACATTGTCTTCATCACGAGAATGGGTTGAGTTATTTGACAATGTTGAATCGTCATTCATAACTTTGTTTGATCTCTTTGAACCTAGCTCTTGGGATCTCCAGTCTGCTAGGTAGAGTTACCGCCATGATGACTTGTCCTAGGCCTTAACCCCATTCCCTTTGATGATCTTTCAACTGCCTCTCTAGATAGGCCTTTTGTAAGTGGATCCGACACGTTATCTCTTGACTTTACGTAGTCAATTGTGATAACACCACTAGAGAGTAGTTGTCTAACGGTATTATGTCTCCGTCGTATATGACGAGATTTTCCGTTATACATAACGCTCCCTGCCCTGCCTATTGCCGCTTGACTATCACAATGTATACAAATAGGTGCCAAAGGTTTGGGCCAAAATGGAATATCTTCCAAGAAATTCCGGAGCCATTTAGCTTCTTCACCGGCCTTATCTAAAGCTACGAATTCAGATTCCATTTTAGAACGGGCGATGCACGTTTGTTTGGATGATTTCCAGGACAATACTCCACCCCCAATTGTGAAAACATATCCACTCGTGGATTTAACTTCAGATGATCCGGTGATCCAATTTGCATCACTATATCCCTCGATCACGGAGGGATATTTGTTATAATGCAAGGCATAGTTTTGGGTATGTTTCAGATACCCCAAAACTCGTTTCATTACCATCCAATGTATTTGATCGGGATTACTTGTAAATCGACTTAGTTTGCTAATAGCACATGCTATATCTGGTCACGTACAACTCATTATATACATCAAACTTTCCAATACTCTTGCATAGTCCAGTTGTGAGTCACTTTCACCTTCATTCTTTTGAAGTGCATAACTCACGTCAATTGGAGTCTTGGCAATTTTGAAATCCAAATACTTGAACTTGTCAAGTACCTTTTCAATGTAGTGAGACTGTGATAATGCTAGACCTTGTGGAGTCTTGTGAATTCGGGTTCCTAAGATCACATCAGCAACTCGTAAGTCTTTCATGTCGAATTTGCTAGCCAACATGCGCTTTGTAGCATTTATATCTGACATGCTTTTGCTCATTATCAACATGTCATAAACATATAAATAAACAATGACTTCATGACCTGGAGTGTTTTTAATGTAAACACATTTGTCGCACTCATTGATTTTAAAACCACTTGCCAACATTGTTTGGTCAATTTAGCATACCATTGTTTGGGTGCTTGTTTAAGTCCATAAAGCGACTTAACAAGTTTGCACACTTTCTTTTCTTTACTAGGAACTAAAAAATCCTCAGGTTGTTCCATGTAAATCTCTTGCTCCAATTTTCCATTTAAGAAAGTTGTTTTAACATCTATTTGATGAATTTCAAGACCATACACGGCCGCTAATGCCACTAAAATCCTAATAGATGTTATCCTCGTTACTGGCGAGTAAGTGTCAAAGTAATCAAGGCCTTCCTTTTGTCTATAACCTTTGATAACAAGTCTTGCCTTATATTTGTCAATAGTACCACCAGCTTTCATTTTCCGTTTAAAGATCCATTTCGAAACTAAAGGCTTATTTCCAGGAGGAAGATCAACCAATTCCCAT